>JAYJMJ010018124.1:0-22673 GCA_036873875.1 Laminaria ephemera | reverse complement strand
AAAATGACGAACTCGGGAAGATTCGCACCGGCGCCGGCGATCGTGAGGGCCACGATTGCTCCAACCCCCACACCGGCGGTCCGAAGCGAATCGGCGATCGGCACGAACAGACTGGTCGACACATAGAGAGGAGTACCCACAAGCGCGGCCACCGGGATTGCGAACGTCGGGCTCGCTCCGGTCAACCGGGCGGTCACCTCGGGCGGCACAAGGGTCTCGAGAACTACCGAGACCGCCACCCCCAGAAGCAGCAGCGGAGCCATCGAGGTCAGCAGCTTCACCGCTGCCCTGGCAGCAGCGGGGCTTTCGGCTCGGACACCGACCCATGGCCGGTCAGCGTCTGAGTCTGGGGTCGAGTCGCAGGCCGCAACCGGCACATCCTCGCTGTCGCCGACCGCCTTCAGAAACTTCTCGATCCCAAAGAACTCGGCGGCAAGAGCCAAAGCCAGCGCGGCCACAAAGGCGATCGCCGCGTAGAGAGCAGCTGCCGAAATCCCGACGATGAGGATGAGCGCGCCAAACAAGACTGGGTCCAGCACGGGGGCCGCGACGATGAACGCCACGTAGCCAGCCGCTGGCACTCCAGCCTTTCGGAGTCCCATCAGCATTGGCACGGCGGTGAATGTGCAGAACGGTGTCACGAACCCAATGGCAATCCCTTTCAGCGCCGCCACAATCGGGCGGCCACCCATCCAGGCTCGGACCCGCTCGGACCCCATGCGACGTTGAAACATTTGAACGGCAAACGTGACCGCAAAAAACAGCACCGTCAGTTCGGCTATCAGGACGCCCGTTCGGAGAATCATCGTTAATCGACGATAAACGATGATGGCTCAACCGTCAAGACACTTGCGCCCTAGACTGAAGAGGCGATGAGCAATCCAAGCGAGTCAGATCTTGAAGAGTGGGCATCCTGGTTCCGCTGCCTCTCCGACCCAACCCGCCTCAAAATTCTTCACCACGTGTCGAGCCTGGAACGGCCGGCAACGGTTGGCGAAATCGTCGAAGCGGTTGGGCGAAGCCAGTCAACCGTCTCCAAACATCTTCAGATCTTGTCAGAGCAGCGATTCGTGCTCACCGAGGCCGACGGCATTCGCACGCTGATCCGGGCCAACCCACTTTGCATGTCCGAACTGCCCGAAGCAGCGGCCGCAATCATGAACACGACAAGCCTCGACCGGTAACCAACCGGAAAAGAATTCTGGCCCACCCCGATCACCCCCACAGTGATCAAGGCGGGCCAGAGACCGCACACCCGCAAGCGGATGCGTGAACTGATCGGCGCTAGAGAGCGGTCACGATCAACGAGTAGTTCCAGGCCACAACCCACGTGTACCAGGCGATGCAAACCAGAAGCGCACCTTCAACCACCCGTGACCGTTCACGGATGAGATAGAACAAGAAACCAACAAGCCCGAGAGCTCCAAGCTTGACGACGAAAGCCAGCCACCAATGCTCGACAATGGCCTTCATGAGCGGGTTGTTCTCGACCAAGACGCCCATGGCGAGCCCGGTTTCGGTGAGAATGAGATCCATCATGTTGAGTGCGGTGAGAATCGTGAAGAGCACCCATTTGTTGGATACGTCGTCGGTGCCGAGGCGACCGGAGAATCCGGGTATCCGCCGAAGCGACAACACGTTCGCTGATGAATTTGTTTGTTCGGTCCCCGTCATGAGGGTCAGAGTACAACACGAAAACGTGAGATAACAGGAAATGACGTGTAACGGTTCGAACGACCCAAAAGTGGGGCTAGCCCTTGACTTTCATCGCTGAGACCAGCTGATCGGCCATCGCGCTGATCAAAGCATCGCGCTCCACACCTGCCGAGATCATGCCCTCTTGGTGGGCTGCGACGTTCGCCAGCATCGCTACAAGAACAAAGGATGCCGGCCGGGCCTGTTCAACGGTTCGACCGAAGGACGCAAGGATTGCTTCCAATGAATCGTTCACGCCGTTGAGGAGCGTGCGCCGAACATCTTTCAGACGGGCCTCGGCTTCGCCAGCTTGAAGCTCGACCACGCCGATCAGCGATCGGTGCTTTGCCCAGACGGCGACAAAACCGGCCGAAAGCTCCTTGGCAAACGGTTCGAGCTCGTCCGCAGTGGGGGTTGCTCGATACCGTTCAGCTACTGCGTGTAGCTGCGTATCGACATCGGCCACGAGCTGTTCGAGGAGTGCGAAAAGTGCATCTTCGATATCGCCGAAGTATTGGTAGAAGGTGGCCGGGCTCGTGCCCGCTTCTCGAGCGATGTCGGCGACACGAAGCCCTCGGAATCCGTTTTGATCGAGAAGGTTGAGTGTCTGGTCAAGGAGCTTCTGACGGGTGAGTTGACCCCGGGTACCTGGCACGCGGCGTTCATCATCAGCGGTCTCTTCGCCATCGGTCAGCACAGCGCCGACCTTACTACTCTGACCAGCAACGACTCCTAAGAGATCGCAACCCAGCTTTGCGAGGCGTCGTCGAACGTCATCCATGCAGCCCGGCGATGATCGAAGACCACGTATGCCTTGCGCTGCTCATCCCACACCATGTCAGCTTGGGTTGGCGCAGCCGATGCCGTTTCGACAGGCGCTGCTGCAACTGGCGCCGCTGGTTCTGCGATGGACGCGGCGGGGGCCGGAGCGACTGCCTCGACCGGAGCAGGAGTCGGTGCTGTTGTTGCTGCCGCAGGGGTTACTGCCGCAGGGGTTACTGCAGCAGGCCAAGCCGGCGCGGCAAGCGACGATTCGGCGGTGAAGGGGGCAGCGGATTCGAGGGGAGCCATGTCGGAGGTGTCAAAGGATGCGGCGGCCGGCGCAAGAGCGGTCGCCCCTTCGGCGGTCGGCCAGCCGTTGGTTTCTGGGGCGACCGGGGCCGGTTGCATCGCCGAGAAGTCCCCACCCGTTGGAACCGACGAGATCGAGTCAGTGCTGTGATCGACGATGACTGACTGAGGAGATACCGGAGCGGTTGCAGATGCGACTAGTGGCGTGGTGGGCCACTCGCCAGCAGCTGCCGTCGGCTCGGCCATGACAGGCTGCATTTGTGCCATCGCTTCGGATGGGGCAAGCGGAACTTCAGGCTGGGCGCTAGGCCAGTCAGCCATCGCATTCGCTGCCGTTGGCTGGCTTTCGATTGCTTGGGTTCCCGTTACCCAGCTTTGCGGCTCGGATGGTTCGTCAACCGAACCGAAGACCGGACTTGGGGCAACGGCCGGTTCCTCCATGGGCCATGAGTCGGCCTGCGGCTCAGCGCCATCCGAGAACAGCTGTGACGATGCATCCATAGGTGCTTCGCCCATGATTGGCTCGTCAACTGGCTCACTAACTGGCTCGCCAACTATGGCCGTGTAGGGGTCGGCCTCGTTCTCGGTGCCGTTCTCAGGCAGAGCCGCCTGAACAGCGTCGGCATCCGGGGTTGTGTCATAGGCGCCAAGACCAAGGCGTTCACTGGCCGAGATCATCGTGCCGTCGTCGTCATCGTCGTATCCCTCGTACTGGCGACGCTTCTTCGAGCGCTTGACGATGAAGTACGCACCTACAAGAGCAGCGATAAGGACCAAAGCAAAGATCACGGTGCTCGACAGGAAGCCGCCTTTGTCGGTGACACCGAGAATCTTCACGCCTGGTTCGGTCTGTACAAAGATCTGACCGCTTGGGTCGACGAGCGGGTTGACCTCGAAGATCATCACACCGTTCTCATCAATCCGGTCGGCGTTATGTTCGACCTGGCGACCCGGAAGGTCGACCGAAATAATGAAGCTGCCGCCGGCAACTTCGGCACGGAAGTCCGTTTGGGCTTCGAGGTTCGCCGGCAATGGCGGTTTGAACTGCGACTGGAAGTTCCACGAGCCTTCGGTTTCGCCACGGCTGATCAGGATCTCGGGGAAGTATCCGAAACCGGCAAAGCGTGACCGGTCCGAGAGCGTCTGCATCCCGGTTCGAAGCTCGGTCTCGTTGGCGAAGTCCATCGTTATGCGAGCACCGCACTGCGATGAGCTGTCGAGAGGGGTGAAGAGCGAACCGTTGGGCGCTGCGTTCTGCATAACGGTCACGGCGTCGCAGGGATTAACGAGGTCTCCAGCGATGAGCGAGGCCTCCGATGTGTCCTTGTCGATGATGTATTCGATGGCAAAACTGCCGCTGCCGTCTTCGTTCACGACAACATTGGCGTCGATCGAGTAGCAGCTTGTAGCGAGAATGCCGAGAACCATCAGCAGGCACATCGATCGCAGTCGCCGAAGTGGCGAACCGAGCTTCGCTTGGGTTTTTAGTGGCAGAGCCATGTTGTTCCTTCGATTAACGAATCCCGCTTCGTTCTATCGGCAGATCTGAACGGTGTTTGAAGGAGAACAAGAGAGTCGGCAGAGAGTCGGCAGAGAGTCGAGAGAGGTGCGGCTATGGATCTGAAGCGGCAATAACCGCTCAGGCGTCTACAGCGGCGCGAATATGCAGGCCATCGGCGTCAAATTCCGGGCCCGGCCCGGGCGACCGCCGCACCGGAGATGGTCCGACCGGTTCGCGCTCTGCCGGCTCAAGCATTGTCGCTCCCCAAAGAAAGCCCGTTGCTTCGCGAAGCGCTACATCAATCACCGCTGATCGATTGGTGGAAATTGCGTGCCATGCAGCGCTCGCCGCAACGAGTCCTCCCACCGGGTCCGCGAAGGCGTCGCCAACGAATGTCGGGCATTGCTCGGTTTGGCTGGACCCGTTCCGGGCCACCACTCCTGCGCCGGCAGCAACATCGTCACCGAACCCAACCCGATTCGACCAAGGGCCGGTGCGACCGAACGCCGTGATGCTGACCCAACAACTTTGCCGACGCTGTACGTGGTCATGCGGGTCGATGCCCAGAGCATCCATTACTCGTGGTCGGGAGCCTTCCAGAACCACGTCGGCCTTCGCCAAGAGTCGATCGAGAATCAGCCGGTCGCCGCGATCAGCAAAGTCGAGAGCGATGCACTCCTTGCCGGCGTTCATCAAGTCAAAGAACGGCGGCGGACCCGAACGGGCACCATCAGGCCGGCGACGTCCTTCCACCTTAATCACCCGACACCCGGCTGCAGCGAGGAGCGAACCGCATAGAGGTCCGGCCCATAACGACGTCATGTCGACGACAAGCGGTCGTTCGGCTCCGTTGCGCATGTCGGGCATGCTGGCCGGGCCGTGATCGGTGACGAAGAACGGCGAAGAAAGCCGTTGACCATGCCGGTACCGAACCTGCGGATCGTCGACATCGTGAGCTCCTAACGGCTTTGGCGGAACTCGGCTCGCCGGCATTCCGAGCAACATCGAGCGATGGTCGAGCTCCTCCACGGGCCGTTCGGCGAAGACCGCAAGCAACCGGTCCCAGTTGCGATGGTCGACATCGGCCTCAAGTAGGGCAGGAAGCGCTGCCGCATCTTCCTGGCGGGCGAGGTTGAGGCAAAACCAACCGTCGAGCGCTGCAACAATCCAAGCGGTCCCGCCGACCGACTGGGACGGCGCCGTGCCGCTACTTCCGCTTCTGCCTCTCCTACCCTGCAATCCGGCAATCGATGCCCGTTCTGAAAGAAGAGGCAGAGGGTCGACATGCAGCGGCAGTCCAGCTGCAACGGCACTCAGGCGGTGGGCAAACGGGCCCAAGGCGTCGAGCTGCGCGCCGCCGGCATCAAGCGTGAGCCGCCCCATACCAGCAGCCGCCCACGATGTATCCCCTGTTTCCCCTGTTTCCCCAATTTTCCCTGTTTCCCCGTCGTGGTCATCCTCGCTACGTCTTTCACCCGCTAGCGCCGCGACCATTTCGGCCCATCCGTTCGACTCGGGCAGCGCGGGAGAGTCGCCCAGCAACGGAGTGTCAGGACGAGGGAGGGGCCGAGAGATGGGAAGAGAGAGGGAAGACGGCGAGTCGGAGGGTTCCACGGATTGAAGGTTCACATACTCCACCCGTCCACAACCACCCGCCACACCGAATCGGCCCGGCGCGCTCCCCCGACTACAGTTGCCAGTAGCAACAACAAACTCACAGAGGTGCAACGAAATGGCCGAACTCAAAGCTGGTGGACGACTCAAGAGCGTGGTCTGCGCGACAGAAGTAATGGCAGTGAAGGCGCCAGGCACCGACGTCGACATCTGCTGCGGCGGAGTACTCATGGTCTCGCCGGGTTCCGACGGTTCCGGCGAAGCGAAGGACGGTTTCACCGAAGGCACGGCCCTTGGCAAGCGCTACGTGAACGCCGATGAATCCATCGAACTCCTGTGCACGAAAGCTGGAGAAGGGTCGCTGTCGATCGGCGATGACCTTCTCGAACTGAAAGAAGCCAAGCAGCTCCCGGCTTCGGACTAATCAGCCAACAACCCGTCCCGACTCCATCGATTCCCGAGCTCCAATGCGGTCGCTGGTTCGATGGTCTAGCGACGACCTCGCCGACATCGTCGCTGCCGGGCCCTCCGAGGTGCACCGGGTCGCAGCCGATCATCACGCAATTATTCTGACGTCGCCCACCCTTACGGCGCCGTCCAGCGATCTAACCCTCGATTCTTTCGCCGCGGCCGGGGTGATCGTGGCAGCGGTCGGATCAGCCGCCGACGCTCGCCTCAACGTCACCGCCGATCTTTGGCTTCAAGAGTCCGAGGTCGAACAGTTCAGCCGTGTCGTCACCGCCTGTCCAATGGCAGCAGTGATCTGCGCTCGTCAGCTTCGTCTGGTCGAAGCGCTCGACCCACACAGCTTGGCCGGAGCTTCGCGTGGCCTCGAAGCGGAATCGCTTTCCTATGCGACCCTCCAAGGCGGCCCCGAGTTCAAGGCCTGGCTCGAGCGGCAACCTCGTCGGGTCCGCAAGCCGGCAGACCAAGGAAGAGTGACCGTTCGAGAAACCGCCGGCCAGCAGGGCACTCACGTCGAGATAGAACTCGACCGGCCGCGATTGAAGAACGCTCTCGATGCCGCGATGCGCAACCATCTGGTCGAGGTACTCGACGCCCTCGCTCACCGCACCGACATCGCAAACATCACGCTTTGCGGAAGCGGGTCGGCGTTTTGCATCGGCGGCGACCTTGCCGAGTTCGGCACGGTCGATAACCCCACCGACGCCCACCTGATCCGGCTCGCAACGAGCCTAGGCAACCGGTTACTCAACGTCGGCCCCAACCTGCACGCTCGGGTCCACGGACCAACCGTTGGTGCAGGAGTCGAGCTGGCTGCCTTCGCTGGCACGGTCGTCGCCGCTCCAGGCACAACGTTTCGACTTCCCGAGGTTGCGATGGGGTTGCTGCCGGGGGCTGGCGGAACCGTGTCGATCGCCCGCCGCTGCGGACGCCATGCTGCGGCGCGGCTCCTTCTTCTCGATGAGGTAATCGATGCCGAGCAGGCCCAAGCAATCGGCCTCGTCGATCGCGTCGATCACTAGTAGCCACCTGGGAAAGCAATGCCTCAGAAAGCAATGCCTCAGAAAGCAATGCCTCAGAGCCACCCGATTCGTAACCCCGTTTTGCAAGAATGAGTCCGCCGCTTATGGCAGCTTGATGCGAGCGGAACTACGTTTCGCAGCGATGAGCACACCGTTCTCCCCCACCTTGGCCACGCATATGTCTCCTCGGCGCCGCTTCCTCCTGATTCGCGTTCTCATAGTGAGTATCGCCCTGGCCCTCATCGGCGCGGCCTGCTCGAGCAGCGACCCCGATGATTCGGGGGCAGACACCTCATCGGAAGGCGACACGGACGGAGCCGAGGGCGATACCACCTCCGACGAGTCGTCAGACGACGACGCTGGGTCCGACTCGGACACGGACTCTGACTCTGATTCCGAATCGGGCGGCGGCATAGCGCTTCCCCAAGATGTTCCGCTCAGCAGCGCCCCGGGTGTCGACGCCGAAACGATTCGTATTGGCGTCGTTATTCGCGACGTCAACCAACTCATCGGGACCGGATTCGTCGAGGACCTCACCGTCACGCAACAGGTCGACCGGTGGCGAGCTGAGGCTGCGCGAATCAACAGCGAAGGCGGAGTCGCTGGACGCCAGCTCGAGATCGTGGTTGCAACCTGGGATCCACTAGTTCCGGAAAGCCTGCTCACGGCATGCGATCGCATCGCCTCAACCCGCGATGCGTTCGTGGTTCTCAACGCATCGGGCCTCGAGACGGCCGCCGGCAGCTGCATCATCGACCCGCATTCACGTCCGGTCATCGTTGGCGAAAGCCCCACGATCGCCGATTTCGACGAAGCCCCCGACCTTCTCTTCAGCCTCGAACCGCCACGCGAAATTCTCCTCCGGACAGCCATAGAACGATTCGATTCCGAAGAGATGCTTACCGGCCGAGTTGCGGTAGTCCACGCCGATCTCATCGGCGATGTCGAAACCGCCGATATGGCGATGTCGATGCTCGACGAACTCGGCTATGTCACAACTCGCCAGACGATTCCGGCGAGCCAAGGCGTCGAAGCGGCTATCGAGACCATGCCCGACAAGATCAACAAACTCATCAACGACCGCACCGACACCGTCATCATGTTGTCCAACTCAACAATGGCGCAGGCCTTGGGTGAAGAGATGAACCGCTACGGCGCCGAGTGGACGAATCTCATTGTCGATGTCGACAACATCGTTGACCCATTCGCAGCTTCCCGTATCGGCACCGCGTGGGATGGCGCCTTCGCAATTAGCACCTACGGCGGCGTGACCCTTCCCGAGTCTCGCATCGAGTCCGATTGTCGCATCGGCTGGGATAACTTCCTGAACGGCGAATACAACGAACGACCACGCGGCGATTGGTCGTCGAGCGCAGGGCTCGAGACCCGAAGCACCAGAGGCGCTGCTCCTGACTCGTTGAACCCGCCCGGCGACATTGGGTACACCGAGTGTTTGATGATGTACCTCGTCGGCGATGCGCTCAGCCGGGTACCGCTCAACTTCACCGTGGCCGATTTCGTCGCTGCGCTTGAGACCGGCCGCCGCATCATGATGCCGCTTGGCGCAAACGGATCGTTTGGCCCCAACGACCATTGGCTAGCCGATCGTGCCGGCATGGTGCAGTTTCTGCGATGGAGCTCGGGGTTCTGTCCTACCCCGCAACGCGACTGTTTCGTGCCCATCGATGGCGACCGGAGCTCGTTCCGTCCGCTGGCCCCAAGGCCCTCCAGCGACAGTGACGCCCAGGACTCCGACGACGGCGACTCTTAGCCGCAGCTACGGGCGAGGTTCTCGGGGCAATCCCAGGACCCGCTCACCCAAGATGTTGCGCTGCACTTCGTTGCTACCGCCATAGATCGTGTGCGCCCTGCTGTACAGGAAGGTGCGCTGCATGGCATCGATCTCGTAGGACTCGCCAAGCGCATCGTCACCAGCAACCATCGCACTCGCTCCTCGAGCCTTCATCAGCAGCTCGCCAAGCATGCGATGCCAACTGGCCCAGTACAGCTTGCCGATTGAGGTCTCGGGGCCCGGAACACCACCGGAGCCTTCCACACTGAGCATTCGAAGATTATTGAACCGCATGATCTCAAGGGTGCTGTAGGCAGCTGCGAGTTCTTGACGCAGCACGGGGTCGACGTTTACGCCAGTCTTCTTTGCGAAGGCCAATAAGTCATTGAGTTCGGCTTGGTAGGTCATCTGCTGACCGAGCGTCGATGCGCCTCGTTCGAAGCCGAGGGTTCCCATCGCTACCGACCAGCCGGCGCCCTCCTCGCCAACGATGTTCTCTTTCGCCGCAACGGCATCGGAGAAGAACACCTCGTTGAACTCGGTGCCGCCGGTGATCTGCACGATCGGACGGACCTCCACGCCAGGTTGATCCATCTCGACGAGCAGGTAGGACAATCCGGCGTGACGCTCGGTGCCGGGCTGGGTGCGGGCCACCACGAAACACCAATCGCTATGTTGAGCGAGCGATGTCCAAACCTTTTGGCCGTTGATGACCCACTGGTCACCTTCGAGGGTTGCCCGGGTCCCGACGTTGGCGAGGTCCGAGCCCGCATTTGGTTCGGAGTATCCCTGGCACCACCACTCTTCGCCTCTGAGGATCGGCGGTACGAATCGTTGTTTCTGCTCTTCGGTGCCGTAGCCCACGATGGTTGGTCCGAGCAGCGTGGCTCCCATGTTGGGGATGCGCCCGGGTGCCTTCGCCTCAACGTAGGTAGCGAAGAAGGTGACCTGTTCGAACAGGCTGACCTCGCGTCCGCCGAACTCCACCGGGTAGCCGAGCCCAAGCCAGCCTCCCTGGGCCAGCTCTTTCTCCCAGGCCATCTGGAGTTCGATCGGGATATCTTCCTGCCCAACCCCTCCCCGACCCCGGAGGTCGGCGAAGTCACCGACGAGATGCTCTTCGAGCCAGGTTCGAACCTCGTCGGCAAAGTTCTTTTCGTCTACGGACAGCTGGAAATCCACGTGACGGATCGTATCGGAGCGCGGCCGCGACTACCGTCTCGACGTGCTCCCTCTCGTCATTCAAGACGCCGCCGAGCGGTTCGGCGACCAGATCGCCTACGTGAGCGCCGATGGCTGGACGATTTCGTTCCGCGAGCTTCACGAGGTTTCCGATGAGGCTGCGGTTGGACTTCAACGCCGTGGCATCGGCGAAGGCTCAGTCGTTGCGTTACTCCTTCCTTCGACCGTCGACTACCTCGTGGCGTACGCAGCGCTGGCCAAAGTTGGCGCCCTTTCCGCCGGCATCAACCCTCGCTACCAGCCACGAGAGCAACGGTCGGTACTTGCCGTCACCAAACCAAACCTGCTTCTCACTACCGCCGAGGTGGCCGGAGCGCTTTCCGAGGGGCAGAGCTCAACCGAAGGTGATCCGGTCGAGGAGGTTCTGCTCGTCGAGATTGCGTCGAGAGCGGACCAACTACTCATCGACCTTCGTGTCCCCGGTGAATCACCAGCCCCGCTCCCTCCCGACCTCGATCGCAACGTCGCGTTGTGTTTCACCTCGGGCTCGACCGGCGAACCCAAAGGAGCGCTGTTCACCAACCGGCAACTCGAAGCCATCCGAGAGCTCGACACCGGCGGCGCATGGGGATCCGGTGGTCACGCAATCGCGCCCACCGAATTCGCCCACGTAGGTTTCATGACCAAGTGGCCATGGCTTTTGGCTGGCGGAAGCACGACCCATCTTCAGCATCGGTGGCGCGCTGGTCGAGTACTCGAACTCCTCCACCAACACAAGATTCCTGCCGTCGCTGGCGTGGTCCCCCAGATCGCGTTGCTGCTCGCCCACCCCGACTTCGACACGTACGACTTCTCGGCGGTGAAGGCAATCGTTGCTGGCGCTGCAGCATCCCCGCCCGCACTGGTGGCCGAGGCCCGTGAACGTTTTGGTGCCACATACCTGATCCGTTACTCCTCGACCGAGAGCGGCGGAATCGGGCTCGGCACCGCTCCCGACGCCGATGACTTCGAAACCCTGCACTCAATTGGTCGACCCCGCACCGGCGTCGACGCCGAGGTCCGTGATGACGATGGCCGACCGCTCCCCCATGGCGAGATCGGCGAGTTGTGGTTGCGATCGCCAGCAATGATGGCGGGCTATTGGAACAACCCCGAGGCCACAGCAGAGACCCTGGTCGACGGTTGGTTACGTACCGGCGATTTAGCCCAAACCAGCGAATCCGGTCTGTTCCATTTGGCTGGCCGGGTGAAAGAGATGTTTATCCGCGGCGGTTACAACGTGTACCCGATGGAGGTCGAGTCGGTGCTGAGCACCCACCCAGGCGTGGCCGAAGTTGTTGTTGTGCCTCGGCCGGATCCGGTGATGGGTGAAATCGGCGTGGCCGCCGTGGTGCCGCTGGATCGCGAGAACCCACCAGATCTTGAGGGGTTGCGGGCGCACGGTAAGCCGTCACTCGCTGCCTACAAACTGCCTGAAGCAATAGAGATCGTTCGCGAGTACCCGCGCAACGCCAACCAAAAAGTAGACCGAAGAGTCCTCCAGGCCGACCTTCTCGAGGGCTAGTCAGCGCTAGTCAGCACTGGCCGGTACTAGTCATAGAGCGCCTCGACAAACCATGCGCCGCCCTCGAGCGCCAAAAGCCGAGCCACGTCGTCGGCGGTAACCACTTGTAGTCGAGCGCACCTTCGGCGAGTTCGAGCATCCCACCAGCGTTCGTCAATCGGCCAAGGGCCGGCCCAGGCAACAATGTCAATCGGGGGATTTCCGGCAACCACAAGCCTGCCCGGTGGCCCCGAAAGTTCGCCTCGCCCATCGACCGCCACGGCATCGCCGTTGGCGCCAACAACCGCAACCGGCACCGACGACTGGAACACCATGCCGGGGGCGGGCGAGGGCAGCCGGCCCGGCCATGGCGGCAGGTTGGCTTCAGGCTGTCGACCCACCTGCCGGCCGGAATCGGCCTTCTCGATTCGAGCAGTGAGATCGGTATTGGCCATCTGCACCAGTTTGATCTGTTCACCTGGGTGGCGTCCTCCTGCCATCTCGGGAACTCGCACCGCTTCAACACCCAGAAGTCCTTGCACCCGGGTGAGCGCCCGGACAGCCCGTTCATCGAGCTCGGTTGCTTCACCCCAAAATCCCAGCTGTCGCCCCTTGGCCGCCACCACTTCTTCAGGGGCCAGCGACAACCGGCTCACTCCGCCAGTGGGCCGCGACGCTTCGCTTCCGTTGAGCCATCCTTCGAGCTGCCACCGAGCCCGGTCGACGATGGCCGCTGGCGACAAGGCCCCTTCGTGCCTCCAAAGACGCACCTGGTGTTCGCCGGTTTCGGTTTCGACCTCGATGGCGATGTTGATACAGACACCACCAATGGCTTCAAGCGCCTCGTTGAGCTGTTCGGCAAGGACACGGGCCACAAAGGCCACCTGGTCGACCCGGTGAGCCGGCGGATCGATCTCGGAAGTGAACGTGAGATCGGCCGGAGGTTTACGAGTATCGGGTGGCCGTTCGTCGAGCCCTGATGCAAGCCGGTGGGCCCGAAGAGCGTCATCGCCAAACCGGGCGAGCACATCGGAGGCCGGAAGCTGTGCGAAGTCACCCAGGCTGCGAATTCCTAGCCGCACCAGCACGGTCGTGAGATCGGGGCGTTCGAGGGTGGTGATAGCCAGCGGCGCCAAGAATGTTGCGGCGTCACCCGCTGGCACCACCATGGCTCCGGGGCGACCATCGTGACGATGACGAGCCGCCAGCTCCGCGGCGAACGGACCATCGGCAACCCCAACCCGGCAGAACGTACGATTGTCGAGAGCGATCGACACACCGTCGACCACCAAGTCGGCGAGCGCATCATCGCCCCCGAAATAGCGGGACGGTCCCAAGGTAGGAAATGCGCAGCGACCCGGCCGGGTCAGTTCGATTCGAGGTGTGAACGCCTCGACTGCAGCGATGACCGGCTCGAAAGAGCGGGCCTCGCTACTGAGATCTCGTTCGACTACGACGAGTTCAGGGCATCGCCCCTGTGCCTCACGACGTCGTAGGCCGCGGACCACGCCAAGATCGCGTGCGGCTACCGAGCTGGCAACAACCCGGTTGGCAAAGAGCACCGCCAGCGGTTGCGACGGGTCGCCGCCGCTAGCCACCACGGGCCAATCGGCACACCACACCGCAAGAGTTCGGACTGGGGCCGAACTCATGGCGTCCCAACCCGGCGTCGCCGGACCGGCAACGATACGACCTCGGCCCGGTCTCCCCTGTCCCCCCGGGCTCCCCGGTGCATTCCCACCTCAAGAGGCTCGAGGTCATCGATGATCTCGACACTTCCCGATGAACCAGGCAATCGTAGATAGACGGTTCGAGACTGCGATGCCTCTCGACGCCCCTCGACTCGAAGTTCGATATCGCGACGGCGCAAATACCCATACCCGTCGCTCAGCCCATGCCACTGCGCTCCGGTAATGGTGAATCCCAGATCGGTGGTGCCAATAGGTTCAGCGCCGACCGACAACACCACGGTCCCGCGCTCGCGAGCCCGCGAAAGGAGCCGTCGCTGATCGGCCGGGCGCAAACGGTGCTGGGGCGACACCACAACCAGGTCGAACGAACCGAGTAATGCGCCTACGACCGCAGGCCACTCCGAAACATCGGGTTGATCGATTACCGCGAGGCGCTCGGGGGCAACGCCCAACTCCACTGCCGCCCCAAGACCGCATGATGGGACGCCGACAATGGCCGCCCACGAACCTCGTGAAGTGGCTTCGGCCAGAAGAGCCAACGCCAGCGAGGTAACCCCAAGACCGGGCGCTCCCTGAACCGACACCGAAGTCCCCCGTCGAAGGCCCGCCCATGGCACGATCGACGACAGCGCTGGCGAAAGCGGCAGCAACTGATCGCCGGCGAAAGAAATCGGAGCGATCTTGGCGAGGACATCGGCTGGGAGGGCAGCAAGCTTCGAAGAAACCATGAGTTGACGAGTATCGAACACTTGTTCGACGCGCGTCAAGCGCGCAATTTTTTGGGGGCTTCCAGAACTTTCCCCCACTGCAAACGTTTACAGGTTTCGCACATAACCCAACAAAATCGCTCAACGTAAACCCGAGCGAGAGCCCAAAACCGCTGCAAATCGGCCACTTCCGCCATGTTCGTTCTCTTCGCTCTCCGAGCCAACAGTGAGCTACGATGACCATTCACTCGTCTTGTCTCTGCAGAACGCCGAGACAGAACCTTGGGGGGTTCGTCCTATGGCAACAGTGGTTCTCGACAAGATCGACAAGATCTACCCAAACGGGGTTCAAGCAATTCACGGCCTCGACCTCGAGATCGCCGACAACGAGTTTCTCGTTCTCGTCGGCCCCTCCGGCTGCGGCAAATCCACCGCCCTTCGCATGATCGCTGGCCTCGAAGAGATCTCTGGCGGAACCCTCACCATCGGCGACACCGTCGTCAATGACGTTGCTCCCAAAGACCGCGACATCGCCATGGTCTTCCAGAACTACGCCCTCTACCCACACATGACCGTCGGCGAGAACATCGGTTTCTCGCTCAAGCTTGCCAAGGTCCCAAAGGCCGAGATGACCGAGCGGATCCGTCACGCCGCCGAGATCCTCGAACTCGAGGACTACCTCGATCGCAAGCCCGGCCAACTTTCGGGTGGCCAGCGCCAGCGAGTCGCCATGGGTCGAGCAATCGTCCGCCAGCCATCGGCCTTCCTCATGGATGAGCCCCTCTCCAACCTCGACGCCAAACTCCGGGTGCAGATGCGCGCCGAGATCGCCCGCCTCCAACGCGAACTCGCCGTCACCACCGTCTACGTCACCCACGACCAGGTCGAAGCAATGACCATGGGCGACCGGGTTGCCGTACTCAAAGACGGCTACCTCCAACAGGTCGACACCCCGCAAAACCTTTACGACAACCCCGCCAACATCTTCGTCGCCGCCTTCATTGGCTCACCGTCAATGAACATCTACGAGTCACGCCTCGGCGAGCTCGGCGATGACGGAGCGATGCTCACTATGGGAAGCATGGAACTCCACGTTCCCCGTTCTGTCTTCCAAGAAAACAACGAACTCCAGGCTCGCTGCGGCGGCCCGATCTCGGCTGGCATCCGCCCCGAAGACATGGAAGACGCAAGCCTCAAGCCCGACCACCCCGCCAACCAGCGGTTCAGTTCCGAGATCGTGCTCCTCGAGTCGCTCGGCTCGGAAATCATGGTCCACTTCAACGTCGACGCGAAGGCTGCCGCAACCGGCGACCCTGATGCCGTTGAAGAGGTAGGCACCGGCGAAGGGTCAAGCTGCGTCGCCCGCTTCAACCCCCGCAGTGGCGTACGCCTCGGCGACACCACCGAAGTAGCCGTAGACACCGCAAGAATCCACTTCTTCGACCACGGCACCGGAGCGTCGCTTTAATACTTGCTCGCTGCGGCTCCGCCTTCGCTCCCCCGCTTCGCTATGTCCCGCTAGCTCCAACCTCGGCCTCCGCTGGCGCTACGACACGACACCCAGCTCTGACCCAAAGCGATTCTGACTCGACCGTGTTTCGTCGCAGACTCTCGGAAAGGGCCCGCAAAGACAACGGCGCTGCCGGTGCGCTGCGGCCACCTTTGAGTCTGCAAGCATGCAACGAACCAAAAACCAGCCGGCGCGCTGCGAGCCGCTCCGTGCGTAACGGCCCGGCGGGACGCCAATAATCGCTGTCCCGGACCAAGCGCTCAAGTAACAACTGCCGGCACACGTCGCGGCAACGTACGGTTCAGGTCCCAAATGGCTTGGGTCTTAGCGGCGTGGTGCCCAGAAGCGACGCTCAGAGCGGTCACGTGCAACACAAGACCCAAACGGTTTGGGTCAAAGCGGCCACGCGCAACAAGAGTAAGGGCCGCTAGGCGTGTCGGTCCATAGAGAACCATGTATCCAGCGTGGCGTCCCAGTCTGCTTCGGGGACTGATTCTCTTCGGTCGCTGCCGACGCCGGTAAATTTGAGCCGATCCTTCAAGAGAGTGACCCGTTGTGGGCCGCCGTCGATGAGCCTGGTGGCGAAGGGTTTGTTACTCCAGTGCAGCGTCCTGTCGTCCTGAAGCGCATCGCTCGCAGAGACGAAGTCCTTCAGAGCGTGCTCCACCCGTTTGAAGCGGTACTGCGCCACCGGTACTCCATCGTCAAGTCGAGCCATTGTCGTGCCTTGAGGGCTCCCAATGAACTGGAATGTCCCCGTGCCTCCGTCTTGTTCGTCGGCAGTGTTGAGACGAAGTGGGGTTGAGAAGCTGTCGCCGAATCCAACATCGACCAGAAACGGCTCATCGACCTTTACCTCTAACGCCAGATGGTCGATGACGTTGGTCGGGCCGTCAAGCAACACCGCAGCGCCCAGTCGCCCTACCTCAAATCCAAGCGCTTCGAGGAGAGCGCCAAACGCTCCGTTGAGTTCAAAACACCAACCGCCGCGATTGCGATCGAGGATCTTGACGAGTGAATGGTCAAGCTCAGGGGAAACCCGACGTCCAGCCACCACATCAAGGTTCTCGAACGGCACGGTGCTGAGATGCGCCCGCTGCAATCGAGTTAGCCATTCGAAGCTGACGTCTGGCTCACCGGTGATCCCGATGCGTTGGAGATAGCGGTCGACAATGTCCTTGGAAAGTGTGCTCATCGAGTTTGGCTGCAAACGACGCCTGCAAGGGGCTCCGAGGTTCCGGCAGGGATGAGGAACGCCGTATCGCCGTCGTTGTTCCAGACATGACGTCCTGTCCAGTCGATGCCTGGGCCTGATTCGTGAGTCGGGCCGCTCTTCACGACGACGGTCTCACCGGGCTGAAGGATATAGCTCGGCAAAGAAATCTCGTTCCGTCTTTCGAAGTCATGAAGGATCCAACCGCTCAGATCGATGGTGCTGGCGGACTGATTGTGAATTCCGACGCGCTCATCTTGGGCGAGGCAGAAGGACACAGCGGTTGAAGCAGCGGATGGCGGCTCGCTGGTCGACGGAGAGGTCGGTGGGATTTCTGCGATCTCTCGGTCTGGTTGCCCAGGCTGCACACCGGCTGTCTCGCTGCGAGGCCCGTTGCTCCAAGGCTCGCTGCAGGAGTCAACCATAGAAATCAAGGCTTGTTTCTCGGCGGTGGTCACGCTGAGTTTCCAGCGCAGCTTCACCCGTGCGTAGTCGATTGCGAAACCACACCAGGCTGCCCGAAGCGGCGGTTGCCATTTGTCGGCAGTGTTATTGCTCTTTGCGCCGTTTATTGCCCCGTCAGTGGCGTTGAGGTTGAGTTCGTCGTTCGAGAATGCCGACTTCGTTGTAGCCGCCCATTGCCAGGCGCCCGAGGTGTGAGCATCGCTAAGACTCACGAGGTGATCGATCTGCGTATCCGGGGCGTTCTGCGGAGTTGGCTGGCCAGACCACGGATCGATCCAGCTGCCGAAAAGCACGTCACAAGGTTTCGAGTCCGAGTCGAAGGTCAGAGGCCCAACTGCTTCGTCGATGAGAACCTCGTCGCGGGTGTTTTGGCAGTCGCCGTCGAGGTCCTTCCAGCTGCCGAACTGATCTCGGTCGTACCGATTGCCCGGGGTCGGGTTGTCGACGACCTCGAGTGCATCAATCCAGCCTTGCGCAAGTTGGGCGTCTGTGTGAAGAGTTGGCGTGGTCGTCGAAGTGGTCGTCGACGTGGTTGGGTTGCGAGGTGGTGAGGTGGTGGTTGTTGGACCCAGACGGGTTGTCGTGGTGACGGTTGCCGATGGTGGGGGTGTCGGGGTCTTTGCCGGCCGGCGGTCTTTCTCGACCCGGCGCGCGGTCTCACAGTCTGTGGCGAAGTCACCAGCGCCGCGCCCGCCATTGCAACGGTCATATCCGGGGCCGCCCGAGATCAAGTCGTTTCCGGCTCCAGACCGAATGCGATCCTTGCCCGGCCCACCGCAGATGAGGTCGGAACCGCCTTTGCCGATGATCAGGTCGTTCCCACCGCCTGCCCAGATGACATCGGTCTGGCGGGTACCGACGATTGTGTCGGAACCAGAGGTCCCGATATGTGTGGGCGGAAGTCCGAAGCATCGGAGCGCGGTGGTCTGAGCCGACGATGGGTTCGCCAGGCCAGCAAGGGTGAGAAGAGCAATGGTTAGAAGAAAGGCTGCGATTGCAGCGAGAGCACATTTCATGCCAGGGACTCACCTTAAAACTAGTGATCGAGGCGGCTCGAAGTCGGGAAAGACTTCGGCCACCTCGATCCTCTGGTCCGCCGCCCAGATGGGTTGGGGTTTCCCACTGGGGTAAATCTAAAGAATTGTCATCAACCAAAGAAGGGGTAGGTGTCCCCTGGGGAGGCGTCCCCACTCGGGTTGACGCATGTAGGTGCTATTCGCCGCCGGGAGAACTCTGAGACTCGCTGGCCATCACGGGGTGTAGTAGCGAGTATCTATGGGTCCTCTTGATGGTGTACGTGTTCTCGAACTAGCAGGCATTGGTCCAACGCCGTTTGCCGGGATGATGTTGTCCGACCTCGGTGCAGAGGTGATTCGAATTGACCGTGTTGGAGGTAGCGGAAACCCGGTCGCATCGTCGAGCGGGCCGATGGAACGCGGGAAACGGGCCATAGCCGTCGATCTGAAAAATCCGGAAGGTAGAGACCTAGTGCTCGACCTTGTGGCGTCAGCTGATGTTGTGCTCGAGGGGTTCCGGGCGGGGGTTGCCGAACGGCTTGGCGTTGGCCCCGAAGCATGCTTGGCCCGCAACCCGAATGTGGTCTTCGGTCGGATGACAGGTTGGGGCCAGGACGGGCCGATGGCGCAGCAGGCCGGCCATGACATCAACTACATCTCGCTAGCGGGACCCTTGGCGCACATTGGTCGTCACGGACAGAAGCCGACGGTGCCGCTCAATCTGATCGGCGACTTCGGGGGCGGGTCGATGTTCGTTGTGCTGGGCATCGTGAGTGCCCTCTACGCGGTACAGGCGGGTGGGGTCGGGCAGGTTGTCGACGCTGCGATGGTCGACGGTGCCGCCTACCTCCTTTCGCCGCTCTATACCGCCCACGCCTCCGGGTTCTGGAGTGATGAACGGGCGACAAATCTGCTCGATTCCGGCGCCCACTTCTATGACGTCTATGAGACCTCCGACGGGCGACATATGGCGGTCGGAGCGATCGAGCCACAGTTCTACGCTGCACTGATCGACGGCCTTGGTCTCGCGGACGAGGAGCTGCCGAAACAGATGGATCGATCGTCATGGCCCACCATGGCGAAGCGTTTTGATGAGATCTTTGCTACGAGAACCAGCGACGAATGGGTCGAGGTTTTCGAGGGGAGCGACGCGTGTGTCTCGGCTGTCTTGACGATGGGAGAGTCGCCTGGACATCAACAGGCGCTAGAACGCGATGCATTCTTCACGAGTTGCGATGTTGTGCAACCTCGTCCGGCGCCGCGCTTCTCAGGAACGCCATCTGAACCGGCAACGACCTCGGATCAGGCGGGGGCGAGTACCGACGATGTGCTGGGTGAGCTGGGCCTTGGTACCGCCGAAATCAGCAGGCTTAGATCTGGCGGAGTCATCGGCTAAGTCCGACGGGCTAGGTTGACGCCATGCATGAGATCAGTATCACCTATTGCGTCCCTTGAGATTATTCTGGCCGCGCCGTGAGCGCAGCGTCTGATCTGCTCAGCAACTACCAGCACGTAATTGGATCGCTGAAGCTCGTTACCGGGGGAGCCGGTGTGTACGACGTCGAGATCGACGGCGATTCTCTCTACTCGAAACACGAGACCGGTCGTCACGCGAAAGACGGCGAAATACTCGAGCTGTTCACTGCCGCCTATGGCGAAGGTATCCGCCGCTTCGGCACCTAGCTAGGGGCGCACTTGTTGCGGCAACTGACGATCCAGTCTTCGTCTTCGTAGACCGTGGTCCAACTGGCAGAGTCTTCTAGCCGTTCGGCGAGGTCGGAGCCTTCGTTCCACAACACCATGTTGAGGCTGTAGCGGTCGAGGCTGTCCTCCCAATCGTCTTCTGCGAAGAAAAGCGCGAGGTAGTCGTTGACCAATTCGATCGAGTGAAATTCGTACCGGTCATCGATGTACACCGGGATCTGAGCGTCCGAGCGAAGTTCAAGGAAATTGCCCACGTAATCGGGGTGAGCGAAACGCGTATCAGGGTCGAGGATCCCTTCTTCTTCCATGAAGTCGAGGGCGTCGATGGGGTAGCGGTCGAGCGACCATGTTGGCTGCGTCGCAACACTTGCGATGGCGATGAACAATGCGGCGGCACCGGTAAGCACCACCATCTTGCGAGTCCACTCGGAGCGGCGGGTGTCGAGGGTCTTGCCGACGCCGTGAAAGCCCTGGGCGATGATCGGCACAAATACGATGGCGGCGACGCTCATATTGCGAACGCTCATGATGGCGAGTCCCAGAAACGTCAGCCCAACCAGGGCGGTCCGGAAGGACCGGACACGAATCAGCGAGGCGAGCATTAGCGCCGCCCCGATGAGGAAGAGCTGGGCGAGGAACGACTTGGGATTGAGTGGTTGCCATTCGGCGATATGGCTCAGTACCTCGCCGCGTTGAAGAAGCTCAAGAGGAAAGAGGAGGAGCTTCGGGCCGTACGGGTTCGCGAAGCCGCCAACGAAGACGCCGGCGGTGAGCCAGCCGAGAGCCCGGAGTTCACGTTCGGGGCGGCGGCCGTCAAGAAGCGTGCCCACCGCAAGCGCGCACAGAAGGGCAATGCCGAGAGGGAATGACCCGTGGCTCCAGATCCAGAGAAGGCCGACGAGAGCGAGAGGCTTGGGCGAGACGTCGTTGTTGGCTACGAAAAGGACCGCCGCAATGCCGACAAGGCCAAACAGCAGCGGACGCTCGGACCACATGATGAGGCCCAGAAAGGTTGCCGGAGCGACCGAGGCAACTCGGGCGAGGATCATGTTGGGCTTCTCGGTAAGCCCGTCGGTGCTACTAAGCCGCCAAACGAGCGACGCCAGCCCGGCGGTGAGGAGCGCCCGAAACACCTGGAGCGCAGCGCCTCCGCCCAGGCGATTCAGTACGGCGTAGATGAGCGATGCAAACCACGATTGCACCACCACCGGCGCATCTGGGTCACCGGTGAAGGTGTACGGATCGCTGGTGAAGAACCCGTCCCGAAGGAAGAGCTCACCGGTCTGAAGATGAGTGAAGAAGCTGTTATCGCCGAGGGTCTTGAAACCAATGAGCACACCAATGGCGGCAAAGAGGCACCCCACAGCGGTAGCGGCAGTCGGAGCTGTTAGATCTTCATCGAGTTCATCGAGTTCATCGAGTTCATCGAGTTCATCGAGTTCATCGAGTTCATCGAGTTCATCGAGCGAGACCTCCGCCGACGTGGTGTCGCTCATGTCGATCGACGGAGGACGCTAGAACGCTCTGGAGATGTTGATCATCGCCGGGCCGAGAATGACCACGAAGATCGAGGGGAAGATACAGAACACCATAGGGATGAGCATCTTCACCGGCGCCTTCTGCGCCTTCTCTTGGGCGACCTGACGGCGCTTGATTCGCATTTCCTCGGCCTGGGCACGGAGCACACGGCCAATGGAAACACCGAACGTATCGGCCTGAATGATGGCCAGGATGAACGAACGAACCTCGGGAACATTGATACGGGTATCCATGTTGCGCAGCGCCTCGGCACGAGCCGCACCAGCGCGGGTTTCACCGAGCATGCGAGCGAACTCGTCGGAGAGCGCACCAGGAACGTTTTCGATACAACGATCCAGCGCCTGTTCGAAGCCAAGACCCGCTTCAACCGAAATGGTGAGCAGGTCGAGGACGTCAGGAAGACCCGAGAGGATCTCGGTCTGGCGAGCCTCAACCTTGCGGTTCAGTGAGCTATCAGGACCCATGAGCATGGCAGCGCCAAACACAAGGAACATGCCGATTTTCAGCAAGCCGCCCAAACCGAGTGGGTTCAGGATCAAAGTGACGTAGAACATCGGCAGAACACCGATGGCCAACATGACCTTTGTCGCCAAGAAGCGGTCGACTGCTTCGGCTTCAAAGATGCCGGCTGACTGGTGCTTGACACGAGCTTGCTCAATGTAGCCATGCGGGGTGAACCGTCGGCCGAGCTTGCTCAAGACAGCGCCCATTGGGCCCATCAAACGAGTCAGTAGCGAGTCTTCAAGACGCTCGTCGGCGTAGTCCTCGGAGTCAGTAGGGCCGTCGAGTTGCCGAAGCGACTCTCGGACTACCGACTTTTCCTCAGCTTGAGAAAGAAAGGCGTAAATAACAAGCGCCAAGGCAAAGCCGAAGCCGCCAACCGCTAGTTCTGGTGGAATTGTTTCCATAAGAATTTCCTAGCCCTCAGATCCGGATCTCGATG
>JAYJMJ010018022.1:0-22683 GCA_036873875.1 Laminaria ephemera | reverse complement strand
TCTATTAGCTTAACTGTCGTTGGGTCAATATTGCCTTCCGCATCTTTGTCGTTGGCAAGGGTCACAAGCGTGACTGGCTGACCCAAAGGTTGTTCTAATTTCTCATCATTGTTCGCTATAGGTGCTGTTTGTGGATAGTCCACAGTGACCGAGGCTTTGTTGGATACCAAACCATTGATATCCGAAACCGTATATAAAATAGGCGTTGGGTCGGCTAAGAAACCACTTTGAGGTGTAAAAGTAATATCGCCCGAGCTATTGTCGACAGTCCATGTACCTTCACCTTCGACAGTCAGTCGATCTTTGTCACCATCGCCATCGGAGTCCTCAGCATTAGCATCGACCAAGGCGATGCTTTCAACGTCTATATCGTTTTCCGGGTCACTGTCTGCACCGCTACCGTTATCGGCTAACAGATTGAGTGTGGTCGGGTTCGCGGGACTTTCAATTCCGGTATTCTTCTTGTAATCGTCTTTCGCCAGCGGTGCCGATTGCGGATAATCGATAGCAAGTACGGCTGTATTGGATAGCAGACCGGTAGCGTCGCTAACGGTATACGTTGTGGTCGTCGGATCTGCTGTAAACCCTGCTTCTGGCGTGAAGGTCACCTCGCCAGTTACATCGTTCACTAACCAGACACCTTGGCCTGACACAACCAGCGTATCGTTGTCGCCATCGCCATCTGAATCAGCAGCACCCACGGCGGTTAAACTGACCGTTGTTGGGTCTAAGTCACCATTCTCATCCGTATCATCAGTAGCACCTGCAAGCGTGACGGGCACAGCGCTATCTGGTGATACAAATTCATCGTCAGTTGCTACTGGGGCTATCTTCGACAACAGTACTACGATGGTATTACTGAGCGCAGACACGTCTTCACCGGCCGGGTCGAATGAACTCACGCTTGCTTGGTTAACAATCTGTGTGTCACTAATGTCAGTTGCAGATACCGTTCGAATAGCCGTACAAACCACCTCTTCACCAGGTGACAAGTTAAATGGGGTGTTGACACCGCAAACTAGCGAACCTGCATCAGCAATAGGGTCGCTGACAATGACGTTTGATAGAACCACGTTGCCACTGTTTAAGACAGTTAGGGTGTAGCTGACGCTATCACCCAGAGCCGTAAATTCTGTTTCTGTATTCGCTTTGCTTATACTGATTTTTGGAGCCTGCGACACCGTGGTTACCGCGGTGTCTTCGTGACTACCGGCTTCACTGGTTGCAACGCTAACTGAGTTCGTTAGTACTAGGCCTGCATCTATGTCGTTCTGGCTGACTTCATATTGGGTGAGATAGGTCCAGCTTTCTCCGACATCCAGTACACCTGCACTACCAATATCGACCAGTGGTCCGGTTATCACGCCGACTGAGCCATTAGGCATAGTATCGGACAACACTACATTGGTTATGGAGGTGTTACCGGTGTTATCCACAACGATTTCATAATTAAGCTCACCCGGTAAGCTGATGCTACTTGCGTCTACTGTTTTAGCGACACTGAATGCAGGAGAACGAGTGACTGTGGTTTGTGCGGTATCGCTAACGCTATTTGCGCCGGTTTCAGTACTACTAACGTCAACGGTATTGGTGCGCGCCAGACCGAGATCAATTTCCGCTTGCGATACAGTATAGCTGGTGGTGTATTCCCAAATTTCACCTACATCCAGTTGCCCTACTATCCCTACGTCGGTTAATGGACCAATCAACGGAGCGGTAGTGCCATCAGGCAATGTATCAACAGGTGTTACGTTGGTCAGGCTTACGTTGCCAGTGTTTTCTACGCTTATAAGATAGTTGAGTGTGCCAGGCGCGTTAAGTGACGCAACGTCTACCGTCTTACCAACCGACATCGACGGCTCGCTGGTAATATTAGTTGTTGCACTGTCGGTAACTTCAACAACACCCGTTTCGTCAGTAGTAAAACTGATGGTGTTCACCAATGCAGCAACCGCATCCACGTCGGCCTGAGTAGCATCATAGCTTGCCGTATACGTCCAGATCTCACCAACATCCAATGCATTTGCAACGCCTGCGTCTCCCGCAGGCCCTGTAAGTACACCGACACCTGAATCTGGCATGGTGTCTACGGGCTGAATATTGTTAAGCGTGACATTACCAGTGTTCTCAACCGTAATGATGTAACCAAGCGTAGTTGGCGCATTGATATCAATGGCATCGACGACTTTAGCCACAGCTATAGAAGGTGCTTTTGAAATGGATGTTTGTGCAGTGTCAGACTGCACCGCGGCACCTGTTTGTGTCGTGGTGACGGTTACCGAATTAACCAATGCCGAACCATCGTCAATATCAGCTTGTGTGGCCGCATAACTGCCGGTATAGATCCAACTTTCGTCAACGTCCAAAGCCCCGGAAATACCTGTGTCTGTGATCGGCCCAGTCAATACACCTGCACTGTTGTCAGGTAAGACATCAACCAAAGTGATGCCGGTGAGCGACTGGTTTCCAGTGTTAGTGACTTTTATCTCATACGATAGTGTCGTTGGTTCAGCCAGCGACGCCTTATCAACCGTTTTTACAACCGTAAAGGCTGGCGCTTGTGTTATCGGTGTCTCAGTACTGTCACTTAACGCTGCCAACTCGTTAGTTGTGATGGTAACGGTGTTGTCTATATCACCATCTCCACCACCGAAGGTGTCTATGTCGTTTTGTGTTATCGCATACGAACCTTCGTATAACCAAATTTCATCAGCATCAAGAACATTATCCGCATTGGTATCACCTGAACTTAATGACAAGTCTGCAGCCGGGATAATTGTGTCGACTAACGTCACTCCCGTTAGTCCAAGCAAACCAATATTATCCAGTGATATGCTGTAGTTGATCTGATCGCCCACCTTGGTAGGTGAAGACAGACCCGTGGTATCAGCGACTTTAGTGACGGTTAAGCCTTTAGGCTGAACAAGCACCACGCTATTGTTATTGTTATCGTTGTTTTCGTACTGCGTTGGAGCTGACAGTACAATACCTGTGTTAGTGAAATCAGTTTCGGTTAGCGCATAGACCGACGTCAACCCTGATCCGAAGAACAGGGCTGCCGTCATACTAAGCAGTTTGACCGAAAATTGATTCATCTTGATTTAAGGCGCGTTTACAGTTGCCTGAAAAGTCAGAGTTGCAGGAGTCCCAACAGGAACCGAATTAATCGTCCAAGCTAGCCCAGTCCCTACAGGGTCTGTATCGTCCGACGTATCGCCACCAGATATTGAACCAGCAACGTAGGTGAAGCCCAATGGAACCGCATCTCCAACCGATACATTGGTGGCTGTATCCGGACCCGCATTGGTTACTGTCAGCGTAAATGTTATATCCTGACCAATATTCGGAGTAGCATCATCCACGCTCTTCGCAATGGTTAAGTCGATACCCAAATCATTGTTCGTGATAGAACAGGTGACGTTAGAGCCTGGTAACAACGTGATATCTGTTCCAGTTGCCGCACCTGCACTAGGTAACAATGTAGTCAGACCGTTCGCATCACTACAAGCCCAAGTACCTTCTGCATACGGTACAAGATCAAGTTCACTGACCGTTATCACCGTATTCGCGGTAACAGTTGTTGCTGTACCACTAGTCACTTCGGTGCCGTCTATAGAGATATCAAAGTCATCAATGACTTTGTCACCACCATTATCGTTCACCACTGTTTTAACCAGAGTAAGTGTTGGCGCGACATCGTCGTTGGTAATATCACAAGTAACCGCAGAACCCTGTTTCAACGAAATCGACTCGCCAGTAGCTGCACCGGCTGTCGGTAGCCCACTGGTTAACAATGTGGAATCAGTACAAGACCACGTACCCGAGGTATAACCCGGAATGCTCAGTTCTGAAATCAAGATGCCCTGATTTGCCATGACCGTGTTGCTCACACCCGCAGCCACTTCAGTACCATCTATAGAGATATCAAAGTCTGTCACAACCTTGTCACCACCGTTATCGTTAACAACCGATTTGGTCAATGTTAAGGTTGGCGCCACATCATCATTGGATATTGCGCAACTAACCGCAGCTCCTGAAGCCAAGGTAATCGACTCACCCGTGGCAACGCCTGCTGTTGGCAGCGTGGACGTCAACCCGGTTGAATCAACGCATGACCAAGTACCTTCAGTGTAGCCAGGCATGTCCAATTCACTGATCAATATACTGACGTTAGACTTGACCGTGTTTGATGCACCATTGACAATTTCAATGCCGTCGATTGATACGTCAAAGTCTGCAATGGTCAGATCACCACCGTCATCGTTGACCAAAGTTTTAGTCAGCGTTAGCGTGGGTGCGACGTCATCATTAGTGATGGCACAATTTACGTCTGCACCTGGTAGCAGGTTGACCGTGGTACTGGTCGCTAATCCAGCGGTTGGCAAACTACTGGTTAATCCGTTTGCATCAGTACAAGCCCAAGTGCCTTCGGTGTAACCATCGACATCAAGCTCAGACAAAGTAATGTCTGCATTAGCTAGCACGGTATTTGGCGCACCACTTACCACTTCAGTTGAATCTATAGATATATCAAAATCATCTATTAGCAGTAGGCCTCCATCATCATTAACCACTGTTTTGGTCAACGTTAGCTGTGGAGCAATATCATTGTTTGATATTGAACAACTGACGATTGCACCTTCTGCCAATGTGATCGTTTCGCCCGTCGCAACACCAGCGATTGGTAACGTGGTGGTCAAACCCGTGCTGTCAGTACAAGCCCATGAACCGGTTGTGTAGCCATCCAGATCAAGTTCTGATATGACAATAGCTGTGTTCGCCGAAACGAGGTTGCTTGCACCACTGACTACTTCAATACCATCAATTGAAATATCGAAGTCTGCAATGGTCTTATCGCCACCGTTGTCATTGGTGAGATTTTTAACCAAGGTTAAAGACGGCGCTACATCATCATTCGATATGGCACAGGTAACATCGGCACCTGGTTCAAGCGTCACCGTTTGACCCGTTGCCGTACCCGCTGATGGCAAGCCAGTAGTTAATGCGTTGGCATCAGTACATGACCATGCTCCTTCGGTGTAGCCGGGTAAATCGAGTTCAGAGATCGTAATAGCGGTATTAGCCAATACGGTATTGGCGGCGCCATTTACGACCTCGGTACCTTCTATTGATACATCAAAATCACCGATGACGTTACTGCCACCGTTGTCATTAATCAATGTTTTAGTCAATGTGAGCGTCGGTGCGATGTCGTCGTTAGATATCGCACAACTTACATCACTGCCTGATGCCAACGTGATCGACTCACCCGTAGCCAAGCCAGCAGTTGGTAATCCAGTGGTTAGACCGTTCGCATCAGTACAAGCCCATGTTCCTTCGGTATAACCATCAATATCAAGTTCTGATATGACAATAGGGGTATTTGCCGCCACGGTATTTGCTGCACCGTTAGTGACTTCAATGCCATCGATGGAAATATCGAAATCCAGAATGGCGAGATCGCCACCATTGTCGTTAACAACCGTTTTGGTAAGCGTTAACGTAGGCGCGATATCGTTATTGGTTATGGAGCAAGTTACATCTGAACCTGATTCGAGCGTGATACTCTCACCTGTTGCCAGACCAGCTGTTGGCAACGTGGACGTTAAGCTATTTGCGTCAGTACAAGACCATGTACCTTCCGTATAACCGTCAACGTCGAGTTCACTGATCAATATAGATGTGTTCGCAGCAACGGTATTCTGCACACCGTTTAATACGACAGATGAATCAATTGACAAAGCGAAATCGGAATCACTTAGATTACCGCCATTGTCGTTGGTAACGGTTTTCGCAAGGGTTAGCGTCGGTGCAATATCGTCGTTAACGATAGTACAGACTGTTTGCTCGCCAAACGCTAGCGTCACAGACCCTGAGTCAAATGCACTGCTTCCGACGGTACCGACAGTACATGACCAACTACCTTCAGTGTAGCCATCGAAATCCAACTCCGACAGCGTATAAGACCCTGGTGGCACATAGAGCGTGTCTGCTGTAAATGTCGTGGTAGTTCCAGAAACAACACCTGCATCGAAAGACAAGGTGCCTGCACTGGTACTGACTGAGAAATCGCTCAGCGTGGCATCTCCACCATCATCGTTCAAAACTTGTTTGACGACCACCAATTCAGCATTAGGAGTAATTTGCACACTGCTGGTGTTGTTAATCGTATTAGTCTCAAACTGAGATGACGATGAAACCACCGTCGACTCATTCAAGTAATCTGACAAAGACAGAGACCACGCAGTCAAAGGTACCGACACGCCAATCACCACTAACGCAACACGCGTTCGATAAGAGTATCCGAGCATTCGATCGGTTAAGCGTCGTTTATTAAATATTCTCATAACATTTTTACTTTTTGCTAAGGAACCAACACCGTTGCCTGAAATGTCAAAGACACAGACGCACCTGCTGGAAGTGTATTTATGGTCCAATCGAGGCCAGTTCCCACCGGAGAACTTTCGTCCTGGACATCGCCACCACTCATTGATGATGCGATGTAGGAAAAACCTGCTGGTACAGAATCTAAAACGTGTACATCGGTAGCCGTATCCAATCCGTTGTTACTGACCAACAAAGTAAAGGTCAGCGCTTGGCCAATATTCGGTGTTGTAGTGCTGGCGGACTTAACAATCGAAAGCTCAACACCTTGATCGTTGTTGAAAAATTCGCAGGTGACTTTTTCACCTGGAGTTATTGTTACGCCATCACTGCCATCTGAATCACTTCCATCACATGTAATGGCATCAAGCAAATATCCCGGCACAGCGCTCTCTGTAAGTGTGTAATTACCCGCAGGCACCGTTACCGCTGTTATGGCTGCATCGCCTGTCACACCACTGGCAGTCGCGCCTGTACCACTAAACGTCAGCTTAAAATCATCCACAGCAGCAGTGCCGCCAGCGTTGTTATCCAGTATTTTTTTAAGCGTAAGCGTCGAAAACTTCGAGTCATCATTAGTTATGGTGCAGATTGCGTGATCGCCACCCGTTAAGCTAATCTGGTTACCAGATACTGATGTGGCTCCAGAGCAAACCCAGACACCGGCAACGTAGCCCGGCATGATAGTTTCAGAAAGTAGATAGGTACCCGGCTCAACCACCGCTTTGGTTACGGCAGAAGTCCCGCTGATACCTGTGATTGTGTCGGGACCAACGGCTGATAAAACAAAGTTTGCGAGAGTGGCCGTACCACCGTCATCATTGATGAGGTTCTTAACTAGTGTGATTTCAGCGCCAGCAAATGCCCAGTAGTACACTCGCTCGGCGGTATGGTTTCGAGTGGTGTCACCAGCAAATATTTCTTCATCGACGGCCAAGCCCATTGCGTTCGCAGTTAATGGGGTGTCGCCATATAGAACCGCCCAAGACCCATTCCCGCCATCCTCCCCACCTTGACTCAATACAGCCATAGTGTGATGTTTTGCTAACGGGTAGCTGTATCCAGTATTACCAGCATTGTTGCCTGCAACCGTGTCAGTGCCTGTTGCTAGTTCGTAGAAAACATTGTTGACCGTGCCACTACCAGATTCTCCAACGATATAACCAATAGTTTCGGCAGCTCGTGTGTCATTGATTATGCCGATATGTTTACCAACGCAAATGCCGTCGGTCATGCCGCTTTGAAATGGATGGTTTTGTCGGCTGTCACAATCGCTGAGATAAATCACGCTCGCGCGAGGGTCGTTATAACTCATCACCTGCCCTACAACCACCGGATCAGCATAGCTGTGTACGATGCTACTACTCACGTCTTCAAGAATTGATTGATCCCAGGCACCATCGGTTGACAAATTACCGCTGGTTTTTTCAGACAATACGCTGTGCGCCTCTACCCTTCGTCCATCGGGTAATATATGAGCGCCTTCGTCCATCACCATGCAATGCACATCGGCTGTTGAAGCTGCAGCGTTCTCCCATCCCTGAATTCGCAACTGGAAGGAGTTAGAGCCAACGTTCCTGATTCGCGTTACCGCGGGCAGGTTGGTGTAGTTTGGATTGGTTCCAGCAAAGGTTCCCAAAACATAGGTACAGACTGGAATTGCGTTGCTGTAGGTGTTATCGAGTGAAACGGTCGTCCAGCTGGTCGACACGTTAGGTACAAGAACAGACTCAAAAAAGGACGTCAGTACCAACGCATTTGCGTTTGGAGCGAACAGCGAAAAACATGCCACCATAAATAACAATGGTAAGCAAATTCTCTGTTTCGATACTGTGAGAGAACGTTGTTTCACTTCAGTCCTAGCTGTATGTGATTGTTTTGCGCGCTTATTAGCTAAGCAAACGCAAACTTTTCGATCACAGCTTGCACTTCAAGCACTGCGCCAAATAACGTGTTTCATTGTTAAATTCGGCTTTACAAAGACAGGGACATTAGCGAGGTAGGATTAACCATTTTTGACATTCAACGCCGCACATTTAGATCACACACGTTATATGAGAACTGCATCACAACACGTGGTTACATGACGTGATTCAACTCTCATTTATTGACTATGGCTTAGGCTTACAGCACACCTAAGCAGCCAGACAAAAAAAATCTAATTCAAGTTGGATGGCGGTGAATTTGGTGGTGCGGGTAGCTCTGCTAGTGGCTCACTTATGTCAACGGCCACCTCTTGCTCGTGAGAAATCGCGTTATTGACGTCATATGTCTGACGGGCGCGGACTAAATAGCCTCCCATGCCACCGACCGTTGTCATGATGGTCATTAAACCAAATGTGAATAATTCGGTGATGAGCATAAGCACACCGGCAGCTGTTGCACCGAAAAAGGCAAGACTCACTTTGAAACCCGCTTTACGACCAATACGCTTTTCTTGCTTGCGGATTTCCTTCTGAGTTTGCTCCATTATCCGCGCTTTGCTTTTCTCGGCATTGACGTGCAGCTTCTCTCGCTCTCGAGCATGCTGGAGGCGTATTTTGGCATTTGCTCGTTCAGAGTCTGCACGCGCAATGCTGGCAAACCAAAGCCCAGTGACAAGCGTAATCAGGCCCGCTGGAATACCAAATTGAATGGCGAGGTCTTGCGGATTAGCATCCATATTGACCCACAACAAAATGGCTGTTACCACCTGAACCAGCAAAATACCGGGTAGATATCGAAGCATGAGGTTTAAAAATTAAATCAGATGCTGGTATATTACACGATGACCTTCGGCATCTGCGAGAATGACGCTGAGCGTTGCTGGCTTTTAACTGCCTAGCTTTTATTCTGCATTGAGTAAATTACAGTCTATGTCCATGACATTTACACGACCTTCATCGCCGCCAGTGTAAATAAGCTCCCGGCTTTTATCAAAAGCCATGGCCCATAATTGATTATAATTTTCGTCCTCACAAAGCGTATGCGTGTTCTGCACAAAATTCCAAATAAGCGTTTCATAGTCACCGGCAGCAACCACATGCTTGCCATCTTTGCTGAACGAAATTCTACCCACACTCTCGACAGCTCACCTTCGGTATTAATATAGCCCCACAGTTCATTTTTCGCTTGCGCTAACGCAACCTGCCCAGTGGGAAACTCGTTAAATGTGTAAAGCGTGCTAAGTGCAACACATCATCTTGTTGGTCTAGGTACACATATAACCGAACCGGCACCTCCTCTTTAACGAGCTCAGATGCGGTAATGGGCATGACCGACAATAGCAATAATGAAGGTATAAGTAATTTCACCTGTCCTTGCTCCTTAATTCCATGGGCTTTGTCGCCTACCCTTGCTAATCTAGCGACCAATAAACACACAATTTGATCGAAAACCTAGCCAATTGAGAGCTGACCTTTGTAAACTATGCCTATGAATGAGAGTGTCGAGGGCTATCTACTCACTCGCCATTGGCGAGACACAGACAACGGCATCGAGCTGTGTTTCTGGGGTGCAACTGAGCGCGGCCCTGTGCGTTGCCAGCTGACCCACCAGGAAGCGATCTGCTTTTTACTACGTAGCAATGAAATGCACACCTCGGCGAACACACGTCGTGAAGCCCTATCACTGAAAAGCCTCGATGGACGAGATGTCGACGGTTTGTACTTTCGCCATCAACGCGACCTAAGCTCTCTCAGGCAACAATCAGTCGAACTGTATGAGTCTGACATAAAGCCCAGTGATCGCTATTTAATGGAGCGTTTCGTGTGCGCAGGCTTTGAAGCTTCTGGTGACATTGTGGAGGGCTCAAACTTTCTCTCGCTCAATAATCCACGTATTAAACCAGCTACGGTTACACCACAGCTCACTGCGCTATCTGTGGATATAGAAACCCGCGGCAGTTCCGATCAACTGTACTCAATTGCTGGGTCGGTCATGCATGGTGGCAAAGATCAGAATCGAGTTTATATGATAGGCGAAGGCGAACCGCTTGAAAGGCCAGACTACGTTCTGCACTACTGCCCTGACGAACGCACACTGTTAAAAGCATTTTTCAGTTGGCTCAGAGTCGTCGACCCCGATGTGATTATCGGTTGGGCTATCATTAATTTTGATTTGAATTTTATTGAACGTAAGTGCCGATCATTAGGCATGACATTCGATATGGGTCGTGGCACAGATGCAGCCGCCATTCTACAACCCGGTAACCCTGGCCAACCACGCATAGCCAAACTACCTGGGCGCGCTGTGCTCGATGGTATTGCCTTACTTAAAGCTGGATTTTGGGCATTTGATAGTTTTTCACTAGACAACGTTGCGCATGAACTACTTGGTGAAGGCAAGCTGATAACATCGAGCGAAAATAAAGTGGCTCGTATTAACGAGCTGTTTAACAATAACAAACCACAGCTTGCTGACTACAACATTAAAGACTGCCAATTGGTTAACGATATATTCGTAAAGGCCGATCTAATAGAATTTGCAGTACAACGTGCCAACCTTACCGGTCTGGCCATTGATCGGTTGGGCGGCTCCGTTGCCGCATTCGACAATCTCTATTTGCCACGACTACACCGACATGGCTTTGTTGCACCCGATGTTGACAATAGCAACAGTGGATTAGGCAGCCCAGGCGGCTATGTACTCGACTCAGCACCCGGTATTTATCAAAACGTTTTAGTGCTGGACTTTAAAAGTTTGTACCCCAGCATTATTCGTACATTCTGCATTGATCCATTAGGCCTTGCCCAGCCTGGAGACAATCCCGTACCAGGGTTTATGGAAGCCAATTTCTCACGCGAGACCCATATTCTGCCGGGGATAATTGAGGCGCTCTGGCAGGCGCGCGATGTTGCCAAACTCGAAGCTAACAAGCCATTGTCTCAAGCCATTAAGATCATCATGAATTCGTTTTACGGTGTGCTCGGCACCAGTGGTTGTCGTTTCCATTCGCATCAACTGGCATCCAGCATTACGCGCCGCGGACACGACATTATTACCACCTCTCGCGACAAAATCGAAGAGCACGGCTATCAAGTAATTTATGGTGACACCGATTCACTGTTCGTATTGCTCGGCGACAAACACACTCGCGAAAGCGCTCAAAACATAGGACAGCGCCTCACCGATTCTTTAAATACCTGGTGGCATGAAAAGCTCGACACAGATTTCGCGTTAGCTTGTCATTTAGAAGTTGAGTTTGAAACCCTGTATTCACGCTTTTTAATGCCGACGGTTCGCGGCATGCCCACTGGTAGTAAAAAACGATACGCGGGGTTAGTCGTTAATGATGCGGACCAAAAAGAACTCATTGTTAAAGGGCTGGAAGCTGCGCGTACCGATTGGACACCATTAGCGCGGGATTTTCAACGCGCCTTGTTCCAACTGATTTTTAACGACCAACCCTTTGAAGAGTATGTGCGAAAAACAGCAGCTGACTTACTCAACGGGGATAGAGACGCAGATATAGCATATCGTAAACGCTTGCGGCGAAAAATTGATGACTATCAGCGCAATGTTCCACCGCACGTACAGGCAGCAAGAAAAATGCACTCAAAACCAGGTAGCTGGGTAAGTTATGTGATCACTAGAAATGGTGCGGAACCAACCGAGAATATGACAGCGTTACCTGACTACCAACACTACATGGATAAGCAGTTGGCACCAGCTGCCGATGGCATATTGCAATTTATGGGAACAAGCTTTGGCGCGATCACCGATGCGCAAATGCAAATGTTTTAACTATACCAGCGAGATTCGCTGGTATAGCTGAATGCCTACCCGATCGGATTGGCTGAAATGTTAACTATTGAGCAGCGTGCTTTTCTAGAAAACCTGCCGTAGTAAATACGTAGTCAGAGTTATAAAGACTTAGCGCAGCCGTATGACAGCTAGAGCAAAAGTCACTGGGCCCGGCTTTGCCTTTCATGCCAGCTGCCCAAATCCAATTGTCTTTGTTGCGCGTGCCGTCGTCTGCAGCTTTAATGCTGACAGTGACATCACCATTCTCACCTGATTCCCAGTCGGCTTTATTGTCGAACTGATGTTTAACAATGACCGAGCCCTCTGGATAGTCGTTTGGTGCAGCGCCAAGTAACGCATCTTTGGCAATGTCGTTAACATAGACATCGCGGTAGCCGTTTTCACCCTTATGAACCACACCTAGCAACTTACTGGGATCACCTGTGGGCTCGGTGCCCTCAGTTACTTTTGTCCAAGACTTAAACTCAGCCCAACGAGGGTCTGGCTTACTGAATGGATTGACTGACGCGCAGCCTGTTAAAAAAGCACCTGCAACACTTGCGAGTACAACGGTTTTTAGAACGGAACGGGTCATCAGCGGTATCTCCTGCTTGCGTGTAGTTCGAAGTCTAGTCTACTAGGCCGAATTAGCGACCTCTGCCCATTATGGACAGAGGTTAGGTCAAATGATTCCCAACAAAACCGGATTTTTTTAAGCTTGTGCTTTTTTCTCTCGGCGACGAGCTGTGAGGATAAATTCCGTGTAGCCATTAGGCTGATCGATCCCCTTCAACACAAGGTCTAGTGCGGCTTGGAAAGCAACGCTTGCATCAAAATCTGGCGCCATCGGCGTGTATTCAGGGTCATTAGCGTTTTGCTTATCAACAACCAATGCCATTTTCTCCATGGTATCGCGCATTTGCGCATCGGAAATCAAGCCTGTCGCTAGCCAGTTAGCTAGAAATTGACTAGAAATACGCAATGTTGCACGATCTTCCATTAACCCAACATTGTTGATATCCGGCACTTTGGAACAACCCACACCCTGATTAACCCAACGTACAACGTAACCCAGTATGCCCTGCGCATTGTTGTCCATTTCGCGCTGAATTTCATCGTCAGAGAAATTTCGACCTGACTCAACCAGTGGCAGCGTCAGAATGTCGTCGAGCTTTGCAGAATCACGCTTTGCAATTTGTGCTTGTTGGTCAAACACATTGACTTCATGATAATGCGTAGCATGTAACACAGCAGCCGTTGGCGACGGTACCCAAGCGGTATTAGCACCAGCTTGGGGATGGCCAATTTTCGCTTCTAACATAGCGGCCATTTGATCTGGAATAGCCCACATGCCTTTACCAATTTGTCCGTTGCCCTGCAGACCACATTCAAGACCAACATCTACGTTGTTGTCTTCATAAGCCAACAACCAAGTCGAGGTTTTCACTTCGCCTTTTGGAATCATGACGCCCGCGTGCATGCTGGTGTGCATTTCGTCGCCAGTGCGATCTAAAAATCCGGTGTTAATGAATATGGCACGCTGACTGGCAGCACCTATACAGGCTTTCAAATTAACGGAGGTACGACGCTCTTCGTCCATGATGCCAATCTTCAGCGTGTTTTCATCCAAACCCAAAGCTTTTTCTACTCGGGCGAATAGATCAACCGATGAAGCAACTTCTTCCGGACCGTGTTGCTTTGGCTTAACGATATAAACACTGCCTTCACGCGAGTTACGCGGTTCAGATGCAGGTTTCTGTAGATCATGCATAGCGCAGAGGCTGGTGACCATTGCATCCACAATAGTTTCCGCCACCTCGTTACCGTCTGCATCAAGCACAACATCGGACATCATGTGTGCACCAACATTTCGCACCAACAAAACACTTCTGCCTGCCAAGCTTATGTCACCACCTGCTAGGGCTTGATATTGCCGATCGGGGTTAAGCTTGCGTATAACTTCTGTTCCGCCTTTTTGAAAAGCATCTTGTAAGTCACCTTTCATAAGACCAAGCCAATTGCGATAAACCAATACCTTGTCTTCAGCATCGACCGCTGCGACTGAATCTTCGCAATCTTGGATGGTGGTTAACGCTGCTTCTAAAAGCATGTCTTTAATGCCAGATGGATTGACACTGCCAATCGGATGATTACGGTCAATTTGCACTTCTACATGCAGACCATTGTTGGCTAATAAAATTGCCGATGGCGCATCAGCATCACCATTAAAACCTAAACATTGTTCGCTGTTCTTCAGACCAATTTCACTGCCAGAGGCAAGCGTTGCGTGCAGCGCACCGTTACGAATAGATAACGCTGTAACATCGCCGTAAGAACCTTGCGCAAGTGGCGCAGCTTTGTCTAAAAACGCGTTTGCGTAAGCCACAACACGTTCACCACGAACCGGGTTGTAACCACCTGAGCGTTCGGCACCATCGCTATCTGGAATGGCATCTGTACCGTACAGTGCATCGTAAAAACTACCCCAGCGTGCGTTGGCCGCATTCAATGCATAACGAGCGTTGTTGACCGGCACAACCAATTGGGCTCCAGCGACTCGAGCCATCTCATCATCAACTTTGGTCACCTTCACATTAACTGTGGCGGGCGCATCAACCAAATAGCCGATCTCTTTTAAGAACGCTTTGTACTTGGTGAGGTCTGGCATTCCGGGGTTGGCTTTATGCCAATCATCTAATTGAGACTGCAGAGTGTCTCTTTTCTGCAACAAAGCTTTGTCTCGAGGGCCTACTTCCGCAAGGATGTTGGCAAGCGATTGCCAGAAGTCATCGGCAGAAACGCCAGTGCCCGGTATGGCTTCGTCGTTAACAAAGTTATAGAGAGCATCAGCAACGGTTAAATTAGCAACTTTCATTATGTACGGATTTCTTGGCAATGGCGACAGACCGCCACTATACCAGCCCCATTACACACTAGAAACTCAAGTTGTCAAAACCAAATTAATTTCCGTCGAAGTTGAGACACAAATAGGCAAAATTACCGTCAACTGGAGTATTCGGGCGCTATGTGCTCCAATTCCGCTACGACGTTACGGATGTGTCACCGATCACACCGTTAATTCGATGCATGTCTCGCAGCAGGCAAACCTGCCAGTGCTATTATTCACGCCGAGATAACAATAACAAACTCCGAGCGTTAGCAGGCTTCGTTGCCCGTCAGCTACTCGGCAGACCACGTATTTAAACGATCAGGCTTATTAGCATGAAAAATTACACCAAGATCGCCGTTGTTAGCATATTAACAAGCTCACTAGCGGCATGTTCGTCAGACGGCTCTAGCTCTACAGAACCTGATGTCATTACCGTTGATAGCACGTCAGGAATCGTAGACGACCCCACCGGCAATACAGGTACGGGCACCACCACTGGCACAACCGGTGGTACAGACACAACAACAGGTGCTGGCACTACCGGCCAAGGCGTCACAACTGGTGACACTACAACTACTGGCGGTGATAACACGGCCGGCGAAACTACAACTACCGGCGGTGATAACACGGCTGGCGACACGACAACTACTGGTGGTGACAACACAGCTGGCGAAACTACCGCTACTGGCGGTGATAACACAGTCGGCGAAACTACCGCTACTGGCGGTGATAACACAGCCGGCGAAACTACCGCTACTGGCGGTGATAATACAGCTGGCGACACGACAACTACTGGCGGTGATAACACAGCTGGCGAAACTACAGCTACTGGCGGTGATAACACAGCTGGCGAAACTACAGCTACTGGCGATAACACAGCTGGCGAAACTACAGCTACTGGCGATAACACAGCTGGCGAAACCACCGCCACTGGCGGTGACAACACGGCTGGCGATACAACCACTGGCGGCACTGATACCACCGGTGGTGGTAACACGACTGGCGGCACTAGTGATGAGGGCACAACCGATGGCGAAGAAACCACAGGCGGTGACATGATCACGCCAAGTGGCACATCTTCGCTCGGCAACCCTCCTACTCTGGCTGATCCATTTGCAGCACCAATCGAAAGCCCAAGTAGCTCAGACCCATTTGGTTCTGACCTTGAAATCAACACTGACGTTGCAGTTGCAGGCGGTCCACCGACTACACCGAAAAACTTACGTGTCGACTTAGTGTCTAACGACTGGGCTGAAATCAATTGGACACCATCTAATGATGATGTGGCCGTTGTTGAGTACCGAATTTATCGAAGCGACCTTGTTGACGCACCTACGTATATTATTCGTGGAGATACTGTCACCTCATCATCTGGTTCACAGGATGAGATCAACAAGATTTGGAAGACTACCTCTTTTATCGACTGTAACTACACACGCTTCAGTGATCAGATTCATAACTGCGACATAAACGGTCCGTCACCAGGTGATACGTTCAGCTACCAAGTAACGGCTGTCGATGCTGATGGTCAAGAATCAGCACGATCTAACACGGTCACCATTGTGTACCACACTGAAACAAATGCGCCTGTACCTAAATACAGCGACTTCTACAAGCGCGAAGAAGATACGTTCGCACAAGATCACGATCTATCTGACACGTCTTACTTCCTCGACAAATTTTCGATGGTATTTGAAGATAACTTTGACGGTCCAGCGATCGATGCCACTAAGTGGAACACAAGCCTCACTTGGGCAGATACAAAAATAATCAATGGCGAGCAACAGTATTTTGTTAACACGCAACTTGAACCAGGCTTCGGCTATGACCCGTTCAAATTTGAAGGTGGCGACTTAATCATTGAGGCAATCAAAACCCCTGAGGAATTTGTTGACTCACTGCCGCCGGTTTGCGATGAGGTTGACCCCTTTGGTGTTGATCGATGCCAGTTCTTATCGGGCGCATTGTCTAGCCATGATAAATTTGGCATAACCTATGGCTATGTTGAAGGTCGTATGAAGGTTGGCTCAAAAGCTGGCATGTTGTCGAGTTTCTACATGTATCACCGATACCCAGGTCTGGACAAGCAGCTGCATGGTCCTGAAATTGACATCGTTGAATACTTAGGTGAAAACCCATTCGGCGATGAGGATGCTTTCCAAACTTATCATTTCAGAGACACAGCAGACGGCGAGATCATCCGCTCAGCACCAACCATGTTTCACAAGAACGAAACTGGTGCGCTCTACAGTGATGATTACCATACCTTCGGCATGTTATGGGAGCCGCAGTTGGTTATCTGGTACATCGACGGTAAAGAGATCAAGCGATTGTCTGGCCCGCAAGTCGGTCGCCAACAAATGAATATTGTGACTTATCTTGTGGCTGGCAGCGCATGGGCACCAACTCCAGCAGATGATGATGCACTGTATCCGCTGCAATACAAAATTGACTATATTCGCGCATACCAGCGTCCTGAATACAGCAACAATGGTGTTTATCCCGATCGGTAATTGATTCGGAACACCAGAACGAAAAACGGCCCTTTTTAGGGCCGTTTTTTTATCTGCAATCCAGACCCGTTTGCGGGAACACACTTTTACTAAAGATGAATGCCCATACTCATACGTTCTTCAACCTCAAAACCCAGTGATTTATAAAACTCTGCAACTGCGGTATTGTCGGCACGAATTTGTAAATTTAGTTTTCTACAACCAAGCTGCCGCAGTGCATCTGCTGCATGCGCCACAAGATGCTGACCAACACCACTGCGTCGGCTCTCTGGTAGCACTGCAACTGAATATAGCCAGCCACGATGTCCATCATAGCCAGCCATACAAGCACCCACGAGCTTAGACTCACGCTCTGCAACAAAGATTAGATCGTCGACGCGAAGCTTTTCATCGATCACTTTATCTGGTGCATTGTGCAGCGGCTCGTTCGGAAAAACGCTCTTCCACATATCGATCAAGGCTTTACGATCGGCCGCCACAAATTGTCGAATATCAGCCATACCAATTTGCTTTCACAACGTTAATTGACTTACCACCTGCATTTACAAGCTTTTCAAATTCGTTAATGTCACTGCCTTTATGGTGATACGGGTAAACGGTTTTTGGCGCGAATTCGAGTACACCATCGGCTGCTTGATCCACTTCCATGGTGTATGGGTTGTTCATCGGTATGAAAGCGATATCGATATTCTCTAATGAACGCATTTCTGGCACCGCTTCTGTATCGCCTGCAACATAAACACGAGAACCATCAATGGTCATCACATAACCATTGTCTCGTCCTTTAGGGTGATACTGCAGACGATCTTCAGTCAGGTTATAAGCTGGAACAGCATCAATGCTAATGCCAAGTGCATCTGTACTATCTCCGTTACCGATGGCCACAGCACGCTGCTTCATGTTGCCAGTGAGCAATTCGAGCACCTTTGGGTTGGTAATAAGTTGGGTATTTTCGTTGACCAATCCATTAAGTGTGTCAGCATCAAAATGATCACCGTGATGATGAGTCACCATGATTAGATCAGCTGCAGGCAGATCCGCATATTTATCAGCGCCACCTACTGGGTCGACATACACAATACCGTTGCCGGTTTTAATGACAAACGATGCGTGTGCCATAGGCAACACAGTGAGTTCGCCATTCGTGGTGGTGTACAGGTCTCCTTCAGACATGGCGAGCGCTAAGTTCGACCAGCTGGCACCCACACCTGCGGCGCCAATGCCCAACAAGCTAGATTTCAGTACTCTACGTCTTGCGTTGTTCATGGATTAATCTCCTTATTCATTAGTGTTAACGTTTATACGCTAGCCACAATTCGATGGATTATGCGATCAATTAGTTCCCCACCCATGCGGGTATCGGTGAGTTGTTCGGCCTCCCAGCCGCAGCGACGAGCGGCTTCGATATTCTCCAGCATATCATCGACAAAAATACACTCCGCAGGATTCAGAGAAAACTGATCGGTTAAGTAGTGGTAAATTTTATGGTCTGGCTTGATCAATCCGGTATTGCACGACACAACCACACCTGTGCACAAAGAAAAACAGGCTATGTTTTTCTGCAGATAGGCCCACGCGTGATCCTGCATATTAGACAATATATACATCGGCACGTTAGCATCTGAGGCTCGCTGCATAGCCTCAATGGTGCTGGCAATCGGCGTTAGGGATGCCGGAAGGTTGTGATATAGCTGGGCTACCTTGTCTTTATCAAGATGGGTGCGTGCTTGAGCGTTGGCGATCGCTGCCTCCACCGTCAGTGTGCCTTTGTCTAATTCTAGCCAGTCGTTATGCGCGACGGTAGCCTCAACTAAGGCTTGCTGATCCTCTTTTGAATCAAACACGGATGCACTGAGCCTGTCGGGATTCCACTCACCAATCACGTTTCCAATATCGAGAATAAGATTTCTAATCATTGAATTTATTGTGCTAAATTGCCTTACGAGAGTGAAGTGTAAATCAATCCAAACGACATTGCCTACGTATGAACAATCCTGCCGAAAGCCAAACCACCCACGATGCTGAAGAAGATTCACGCAATCAGGATATTCTGATCTTCGTTAACGGCGAAATCGTCCCTCGTGCAGAAGCCAAAGTATCTGTCTACGACAGCGGCTTTATGCTCGGCGATGGCATGTGGGAGGGCATGCGTTTATACAACGGTACTTGGGCATTCTTCGACGAACATATGCAGCGCCTGTTTAACAGTTGCAAAGCCGTATCACTCGATATAGGCATGGACAAAGCAGGCGTGATGGATGCACTAACCAAAACAGCCGCAGCGAATAACATGACCACAGATGTTCACTGCCGGCTCATGGTGACGCGCGGTACCAAAGTCAAACCGTTTCAGCACCCTTCCTTGTCGCGCACTGGCCCAACGGTTGTTATTATTATGGAACATTCCAAGCCTCGCGCTAGTTTGCATACGGCCGGCATTCGCTTAGCGACCGTGCCACAGGTTCGCGGGTTACCGATGTCGCAAGACGCAAAATTTAATTCACATTCAAAACTCAATTGCGTAATAGCGTGTTTGCAAGCAGAACAAGCCGGTGCAGATGAAGGGCTCATGCTAGACCCAAACGGGTTTGTGAACACCACGAATGCCTGTAACTTCTTCATTGTCCGAAACAATGAAGTATGGACATCCAGCGGTGACTATTGCATGAATGGCGTAACACGACAAAAAGTGATAGACCTGTGCCGCGACAACGACATCCCAGTGTTTGAAAAAAACTATTCTTTATATGAAGCCTATGGCGCAGACGAAGCTTTTCTAACCGGCACATTTGGTGCGCAAACTCCAGTGGCTGAAATTGATGGCAAAAACATTGGCGACCACACAGGCGCCGGCCCAATGACCACTAAAATTCAAGGACTGTACAAAGACTTGATTAAGCGCCACGTTGGCTAGCAAAAGGTTATCTAGTATCTAGAGTGCGGTTACTGTAGTGTAGTAATCCTAATGGATGCACTTCTCGCCCATGAACAAACCACACGGTTAGCCTTTTTTCTTGGCGTCTTGATCGTCATGCTGTTGTGGGAACTGGCCGCACCACGGCGACGCCAGGAGGTTCCGCAACTACTGCGCTGGTCCAACAATATAATGCTTGTTGTACTAGATTCAGCGCTGGTTCGACTGCTGTTTCCATTGCTGGCAGTGTCATTAGCTATCAAAGCCGAAAGCCATGGCTGGGGTTTATTAAACTTTATTGACCTTCATCCAGTAGTAGCTACCTTGCTCGCTATTATACTGCTGGATTTAGTAATCTATTTTCAACACGTGATCTTGCATGCCGTACCCTGGTTATGGCGACTACATCGCATGCATCATGCAGATCTTGAATTTGATGTTACAACCGGTATACGGTTTCATCCCATAGAAATTATCCTATCCATGGGTTTAAAGCTGTTGGTTGTTTTAGCGTTGGGGCCACCGGCTATAGCTGTACTGATATTCGAAGTGCTTCTCAATGCTGCCTCTTTGTTCAATCACTCGAATATCCGTATGCCGCAAAAGGTAGAGAAAGCCGTGCGGCGGCTGCTGGTCACGCCAGATATGCACCGTGTTCATCATTCCGTTTATCCCGATGAAACCAATAGCAACTATGGTTTTACAGTGCCTTGGTGGGACTGGATATTCGGCACCTACCGCGCTCAACCACGCGATGGTCATACAAACATGGACATTGGTATTGCGGAATTTCGAGAGCAGCGCGAGCTGTGGATTGATAAAATGCTGTTGCAACCGTTCCGTCGTCGCAAGTAAGCTTTGATATAATCGACCGTATGAACACACCCATCCGACTAGAACAACAACTCGCCTTTCTGACCGAAGCTGACAAACTGAAATCAACACTGCGTGCAACTCAGCTCTGCGATGGATCGCGTCGTGAGAATTCTGGCGAGCATTCTTGGCATATTGCGCTGTACGCAATGACGTTAGCAGAACACGCCAGCATTCCAATCGATGTAACACGTGTCATTCAAATGTTATTAATACATGATTTGGTCGAGATCGATGCTGGTGATGTACCCATCCATAGCGATCACGACATGGAAAAGCATCTGCTTGTTGAACAAGCGGCAGCCACGCGAATTTTCGGGTTACTGCCCGCTGATCAAGCTCAAGTTTACCGAGCGCTTTGGGATGAATTCGAAGCGGCGGAATCGAACGATGCTATATTCGCAAAGTCTATCGACCGAGTACAACCGGTTATATCTAACCTGGAAACTAATGGCGGTACTTGGCCAGAATTTAACGTAACCGCTGAGCAGCTCGAAACCCGGGTGGGTGTCAAAGTGCGGCGCGGTGCTCCTGCCGTTTGGGACATTCTGCAGGCGCGCATAAAAACCTTCTTTGCATAGTATTTACGTGTAACTTAATGCCGTCGACTTGCCTCTAAATATCCAATAAGACAATCCGGTGTATAAGAAGATCGCCGGCAAAACAACCACGCATCCAAGCAACACAACACGCAAAGACTCTGGTGCCGCAGCAGCCTCCCACACAGTAATTTGCTGCGGAACAATGTACGGATAGAAACTGTAGGCAAGGCCTGCGAAAGCCAGAATAAAAATACCAATGCTTAACACAAACGGTAACCAACATAATCTATCTTGCTCGTATGGCATGTTCTTAAGCTGACGGTGCATAACAACTAAAAATGCAATTGTTAGCAGCGGTAGCGGTAGTAGAAAAAACGTTGTTGGCCAAGAGAACCATTTATTATATATCTCGATGCTTGCCAATGGATTGGTGATACTGACCAGCATCAAACCAATGGCGGTAACAATCAACGCAAGCTTTGCCCACTTCACCGCGCTTATCTGTAACTCATCCGATGTTTTTAATATCAACCAGCACGCGCCGATCAACACATAGGCAAAGGCCAAACAAAATGCGCTTACCCAAGAAAATAGCTGTGCATAAAGCCCGTTTTCGAAACCAACAATGTATTGCCCCAGCATGTAGCCTTGGGCCAGCGATGCCATTAACGAGCCTGCGAAAAACAACTTATCCCAAAGGCCTTTATGAGCGACCTTTGCCTTAGCTCTGAAATCAAACGACACACCGCGCAGAATCAACCCCGCCAACATCAGCGATACAGGCAAATAAAGCGTGCTGAGTATCAGCCCATGGGCTGCCGGGAATGCAACCAGTAACACACC
>JAYJMJ010017815.1:6241-22695 GCA_036873875.1 Laminaria ephemera | reverse complement strand
GCGAGATGATGAGCAGTAGGGACAACATGCTGCTGAGTTTGAGCACGGCGGGGGGTGTGATGGCTACCGGATTCGTTTTTGTGTTGTATGTGCTGCTGCTGCTGTCGCGAAGACTCTGTATGTGCTGCGGCTGATCTGCAGTGTGTAGGTTGCTTGCCAACTGTGGTCTACGCGCGGATTTTCAAAATAAGTTATACCAGGTACATCGCGATTTTTTTCTCTTTTGTTGGCAAAAAGACCACAAAACAAAATACCAAAACTTGCGGAATATATTCAAACCGAAACGCCTGTTTACAATGGTCAAGCTCCGATGTATGCGCCTTAGTGTATCGGCCTCATCTCAAGGCACCCGTGCGTTCAGAGGTTGTTGAATGGTGTCTATTGGTCAAACGTACAACCATGATGCAGCCCCGTCGGCAACAGAAGCAGCAGCAGTCAGGGGATTGTTGCATCTGTAGCGACGAAGAGGCGCAGCCACGCCGTCAGCACAAGCAGCAGATGCTGCAACCACAGGAAACTTGTGGCGCTTTGGGCGACGGCGAAGTGCAGTGGCCCCAGCAGCAACAACAGTTTAGACTAAAGCATGAGGCTGAGGGTTCGCTTTGCGCTGTAAGCAGATGACAAAAAGCGAGAGGTACCGCAGAGGCTGTGACGAAGACCAAGAGAGAGAGAGGTACGGCAGGGGCCGTGGTAGAGACCAAGAAGGGGTACTACAGCAGTAGTTGGAGCAATGAGAGAGCGGGAGCAAATCAGAAGGCGTACTGGAAGATACCTGGGCCCCTGAAGCACTACGGCCGCAGGGAGGTAAAGAGACGTACTCTGCCCTCGAGGAAGTGAGGGAGGGAGACAGCGATGGTGCACACTGGTGGAAGGGTCGGCGCCATCGGTTGGGGGGCGGTGCACGGGCTCGACAGCGGGCGCTGCTTAAAGCGGAAGTGGGAGATATACAAGGGATCGACGCGCCATAAGCAAGGGCAACACGCCCGAACAAGGCACGTATTTTGGGGTTGATTTCTTGGTGATAATTTCTGTGTTACGATGCATTTTTGATTGTTCTGAAAACTGAGAACGACGATTCCTACCAGAAACAGGTTGGAGATTTGCGAGAAAAAGTGAGCCATGAGCATCTAGGTATGACACATAGCAAATGGAGTTCAACCGGTCTGTAGGCGTACTGCAGGACAGCGATGTCAGATTCTGTATTGTGGTTGCCTGGCAGAGAGCCCAGGGGGGGGTCGTAATACGTCGGAGTTGAGTCTGAAGCGTGAAAGTTGAAAGCTGAAAGAATGGTAAATAATGATATGTCAAGCAATCTCTGCGCGTAGTCTACATCAAGCAGTGCCCGTGCAGGAAACAGACTGCAACAAATGACAATTGAACAAAGTTGTGAACGAAGGTCACTGATTGCGCAGTGTTATACATGTACGCCCCTTGAAGACTATACATGAGCTGTACAGGAGTGATTAACCTCTTTTGAAAATGTACGGCGTTTGAGTTGGCATGGTACGTCGTGCGTGGTCCCGGTGCGTGTTACGCGGTGCTGCATGATGTACTACGAGCAAAACGCACAGGTTGTTGGCATATTAAGCCGTTGGGTATACTGCTGACAAAACTGTAATATATTTGCTGTGTTTCGCATATTTGATCCTATTTGAGTGCAAATCATTTCTGCAGTGTGTTGGCATTACGAGAAGCTTTGTCCCGTGAAGGTCTCTTTGGACTTCACGTACTAGTTTTAACAATGTGGATATGAGTCCCTGACGGCTGTCCGTCAGGGGGAAAGAGTGCCGTCAACTGACGCAATAGTTCTTCGGTTTATGGAGTGTGTCGCATGTAGCATAAACGGTACGAGAAAACCGCTGCTGTCTGTTTCCTGGTACCACGTATCGGTAAAAGCGATCATGTAACACCAGAATGATACCGGTACAAGAGAGGACAAACTACCTGAAGTTATCTACATAATACGCCCTGATACTGTCTGCGTTGCAGCCGATTGCAGCATGGAATACCCTCTCCCCCAGCGTATGTTGCCCCGGTACTGCTGTTGAAGGTATTCATTATTGAGGTATTATTGCGGGTACGAGTTAAAAAACAGGCTCTTTGTGTGCGGTTTGGATGAAGGAAAATTGAGTGAGATTCTCGGCCAAGTTGATAGCATGTCGCTTCCCGCATTATCGACAGTGGCATTTGGTAACTTGGAATATTCATGGTAAATGGTTTGCATATTGAGCTGAATGGATGAAAAGTGGAACACATCCGATGCAGTCCCTAATCACTCGATTTCGCAACCTCTCCCCTGCTTGCGTCGAGTCGATCCTTTCGGAGCGATGGGACCCGAGCCGCGGCGGAGTCAGAGACCGGAAAGGGGCAGCCGCGGCGGAGGCCGCCGTAGCAGCGTCTGATGCAATCGTTTGAAATTATTTCGGGTGAAATGTGTCTGATGCCGGGTGATCGATTTTATTGTTTGAATTGAATTGTGAGCCTGATTTGAGAATTATATGATTGTTTTTCATGTCGTTTTTGTTTTGGTCGAGCACGCGAGCGAAAACACGCTCCCTAGTAAACGACAGCACAGCAGCAGCAGCACAGCAGTAGTGCAGTAGAGTACTAACATGCTGCTGTTGTTGTTGGTATTGCATCTATGATACCGGGTACATACGCACGATTTACCCAGACACACGCACACACCACGTACCACGCAGGTACGGAGTATATCTATGTGCTGTGTACTGGTATAAAGGATGTTTGGAAAAGTATTGAAAAATGGAAAACGAATCGAGTTTTTTAATTTTTGAAATAATAACTCTTTCCCCTATCAAATTCACCGCCCATCATGTGGAAACCGTTTTTAGAGGAAAAAAATATTTTTCGCTCGTCTCTCCAAGCCTTCTCATCGCCAGCAGTACAGCAGCGTGCAGAAGCAGCAGAGCGGTTATGTAGGGTGCATGTCATACGAGACTGGGATGCAACTTGTAGGACTTTCAGCTTTCGCCCAAATATGCGGCGATTTGTGCAACAGATCGGCCGCGCCAAAACCGATCAGAATATCAGAATGCCAATCCAGAATCACCTAAAATAAATACCGAAAGCCGGACGAAACATTCAAAATGAAGTTCAACCCCGCGCCCCCGCCCCTCCAGAAAAAATACTTGTTGATCGTTTTGTCGATGTGGGCGGATACATAAGGACCGCTTGGTCTGCGTGCTGTGTGGCCAAACGGTTCTTATGTGCCGTCCACGGCTGTCTGGCACACGACGAGATTTTTTAATTGATCCTTTTGTCGATGTGGACGGAAATATAAGGACCGATTGGTCTGCGTGTTGTGTGCCAAACGGTTAATATATGTGCCGTCCACGGCTTGTCTGCCAAACGACGAGATTTCTTATCTCGGCGAAGCTCCGGCTACCGCATCACCCGACACACTCTCTCGACCAATACGCGCCAAGTCGCGACGCTAAACGACAACCCCGACCCCTCGGACTGGAGGAGACCTGGGACCCGCCGCGCGTTCTCAATACGCACGCGATTACAGCTCGCTTTCGCGGTTCCCGAGGAAGTCAACCTAACCTTACGGATCTGTCCCCAATTTGTACGCGGCGAAACCGTAGGGGACGTTGTCCTATCGACATGATTATTGTGTTGTTCCTTGTATATCCGGCCAAACCGGCAGACTGGAGAAGCGAAGGGTCCGCTTTGGCCCACGATAGACCCCTGCCTGCAGGCTGGCTCGCTCCGCCTGCCCGCGGCGGCGGGGCGCCAAACCGGCAACCCCCCTCCTTCCCCGAGCCCCTCTACACGCCCTCGCGCGCCGGAGCCCTCGTCGGTCTCGCTCTCGTCCGCGATCACGACGCGAAGCTGGGGGCTCCAGCTCGACGCCGTGGCCCCCTCCCTACTCTAATTCAAAGTGAAATCTGATGTGGGCCACAATCTGGCCCTGCCTTGCCGCCCGGCCCGCGCGACGACCGCGGGCCCACTCGGCGCGAGACCTAGCGCTCCCTCTTTTGGTGGCCCGACCCCCCAGGCCCACGCTGGAATCCGGGGCCGAAACGACCCTGGGCGGCTTACGCGTGGGGCCACGACCGGAATGTATCCCACACTGGACGTCATGCAGAACGACACCCTGGGCGGGAATGTAAGGAACTTTCCCACACTGGAGAGCAATATTCAACACCAACAACACCAACACCAACACCAACATTCCGTTTTATATACCTGGTATACTGATAACGTTCAGTACTATTCCAACCCGCCCATCAATTTCGTTTCACAAACAATGAACGATATATTGAAGGCGGCGGAACATTCATCGTAGTCAAAGCATTTTCACTTGTCGTTCCGACGTGGTGGGTTTTGATCCTATTCTCAAACTGCACAGATACACCTTTGGTTGAAGGACTCAGGCCATCTCAGAGATGCTGATAGCTTTGGTCTATGCGTCTTTGACGGTAACAAAATAGGATGCTCTCCATAGGGTTCTGCCACTAGCTGTACAAACCAACCACTGAGGCGGACCTTGACCTGCACAGTTTTGGTTAGTTTGAATGCCCCTTCGTGGGGAGCGGAGACTTCTCGTGTATTGTTTCTGCACGTGACGGGTAGGGATGTAATCGACCCGCGTACGGTTTTAGAAAGTGCTGATAGCGTTGGAAATATTCCAGAATACACATCTAGGTGTGCGCGATAACTGTTTTGGCAGAGCGACCTCATAATCCCAGCCAGCAAGTGTTGCCTATTGTCGTTGATCCCGTCACATCCGTATGCTCCGAACTCTCTGCACAACTCCCTTTACGATCAATATTTAGGTCCGCGCGCCGGCGTCATTCGGAACGGGCAGACACTTTTCGTTGTGCTGCCTTCAAATTACAAGCCCAACTTGCGCTAGGTATCCTGTCCGTCTATGTGCTAGTTCGGGGTTGCAATGTATGTAACAACGAAGCTGGCATGGTCAGACTCAGTACTCAACTCGTTTCTCTTGCCTGGTAGATACTGTCCGTCTGTCAATTGAGTGGTTGGGGTACACACGTTTACCGCATACAACCTCCGCGACTGCCAGGCCAGCGCCATTCAGTCACCCGCAAGTAGGTGGACGTTAGCCTGTGTTGGCCGTGCATTGTACAAACAGATTTCTCCCAGAAGTTCTTTGCTACAAGACGGTGCGTCACTGTCAAGCTCGACTACCTTCATCATTGCGTGCTGATCATGCACATACCCGGCTTTTATTTCAAACCCAAGCGGCATGGATTACGGATCGCTTCCACGTCCACGTGATTGTGTTTCATATTTATTGGGCAGCCGACACATGTTTTTTTTCGGCCAGCGCACGTGTGGTTCGATCGTGATGTTTTGGTTTCATCACCTAGCCACCCCCTCTTCCCCCCCCGAATGTTCTCTATGGTTGCTGTGGTATCACAGGCTCTCAGGTTTGGCAACATGTTTAGTGCATTCCATTAACTTCATCGGGCGCGGCAATCCTTGCCAACTCCGACACTCGCTTCCTCGCAGTTGGCGCGCGTGTCTGTCGATGCAAGGTTCAAGCCCTGTTCTTCGTAAACTCTACCCATTACTTTGTCATCTATGCCTTGCTCCTTTCGTTATCAAACGGTAACCCAACTCGGCGAAACACATCGCTGACGTGTAAAGGGCCCTAGACCCCGCCTTGCACTCACCGACATTACTTCAGAGGATTCTTTGTGCATGCTGGATGTGGGCTACAGTGTACAGTTGTCCACTTCCAGATGAAGGTTTTCTTAATTTGTGTTAAGGTGAAACGTACGATACCGTCTATCCGTAATAAAACGTCTGAAGTAGAACTTACCTTAATGTACTATTGAATGTGTCATTCTTAGCTGCCGTGCTGCTAACTAGTGTGTACAGAGCTCGGTACCCGCGGTTAATCTCTCCGATAATTAGTTCCCGATCAAACGCCTGCGCAATGCGCCTACTTGCCCTACGTAGCCTTTTTACAGAGCAGTGGTTCGTTTGGAGGCAGACTACTGCTTGCTTGGAAAAGTACGTATTAGTACATATAGAACCATATCACGGACATAAGGAGTATCGAGGGCAGAGTTAATTTCGTACGCTGGTAGGTCCCACCTGTCCCGAACCACTATTTGATTGAAAGGAACCCTGCCTGCAGATTCGATTCGAAGCACCCCAAGCAGTAAACAGTGTGTCATACCCTGTGCCAATTTTTGTGTGGCTCAGACCTTATCATTTTGCATCGACGGTCTCAACTACACCTGGAACCCACTTTGTGGTTAGGCGAACAGCAGGCCCATGATATGGTAGATAGAGTAACTTTAAGCCCAGTTGATTGCTGGCCGAGGGGTATGATACCCTCCTCGACTACAGAGTTATCTACGATAGATATTTCAATCCCGTTTGTGGTTTACTGTTGTATTCGTTGTTTGTGCTGGTGCACAGGCAAGTGCCCTCAAAGCAACTCAGCTCCTTGGGTGAGGTATAGGGCTTATTATGTGAGGAACTGAGAATACAACATAATCCCCCCTATCGTATCGTGTCTCAGCCTGATACTCGTCATGTCGCGATAGACGCTTTTGTGGCATGTATACTTTCAATTCGTATACGAGCACGTGCCGACGCAAACTAAAATATGCCTTAGCACTAGAACGCCATGGGGCCCATGAAATGGGCTCATATTTATGTGGTAATACTTGGTTTTAGAGGCATGCTCTTTGAGTGGACTCTGAATGCATGCCCCGTTTACCACGCCACAGCAATGTACTGTCTGCTGTGGTGGGCCCAAAGAGTCCGGGCTCTTTTGACATGGTCGTAGTTGAATTTTTTTTTCGGTTTCCGAGTGGGTGCTAATAGGGTTTAAGTGGTTTTCTTTCCAACCTGAGCTTATGTTTTGTTCCAGTTCGTGGCCTCAAACTCAATCGGCGAGCGAGCGCCTCTTTCAGCTAATGACGAATCACTCTGTTATATTGTTTAGTTTCCTAATGGAGATGGGAGGTTTACAGCGCCTTCGGTGCGAGTTCGTGGTTTGGCGAGGTGTTTGCGCTTGCTTCCCTCAAGTACGAAGTATCGGAACGATTTTTACCCGTCGGACATCGTCCTGTTTTCAACTCTTAAAGTTTCAAGCGTGTCTGAAGATAACGGCGTGATATTCCATTGTTTTATATTATTCTGATGTTGGTGTATTCGTCAGAGGCAATCGGTTGTATCTGCTGTGGTTCACAGACATACTGGCAACCGCGCCTCTGTACCACCTTTTAGTTTCAAGTCACGATGCACCGTTGGTTCGCCAGTACAACGCCACATCTTGTAGCTTCTAAATCGTACACCAATGAATTGCATCCAGCAAGGGTGAAGTGTAGCGTATGGAACATGTCTTACCGCCCTAAAAGTGAACCGCTTGTTACTTCCAATGGTCCACGCCTACAAGCGTGCTGCCGGCAACCACGTTGCGTGAGTGTGACATAAATATCATCCAGCTAGACACTGCTGCATTTCGTGCTTAATCTTAACCTATGAATTATTGGTATGTGCCAAACGATCGAATACGAATCTTAGTGTTGGTGGTTCTACTCGCGGTAGATATCTGTATAATTGCTCTAAGCCTCCTGTGTGATATGCTCACACTCCTCAAGTCTTCCTACAGGCCTTTCAGCGCCCGACCCCCAGCGAAGATGACGAATTGCTCGCATGATTCCCGCACGAGGACAGCGACCTTTTATGTCGACGGTACCAAGAACGCGGCGTACTGCAAGCAACACGACCGTGATGGCATGGTTAACGTCCGCAACAAGCGTTGCGCCCATACCTCGTGGACGACGACACCGAGCTTTGACGTCAAAGGCAGAACGAAGGCGGTGTAGTGCAAGCAACATGCTGAAGTCGGCATGGTCAACGTCCGCGACAGGCGTTGCTCACATGATTTCTGGATCAAACGGCCGACGTTCAGCACCAAGGGCGACAAACGACACATTCTACGATAGAGGTGCACCAGCTATTTTCTGAGTCTCATCACTTGAGGGAGCTCTGTGCTTCACCCACAAACTGACTTTGTCCAAACAAAAAGTGCATCCCGATGAACAAACCCATGGCCTAGGCATACAAAAAATTCAGATTGCAAAACAAGAACGACATGCCGACGATTTTGGATTAAGGAGCCCCGTCATTCAGAAACAAAAACGCCGAAAAGTGCTACCTCTATCGTGGCACGCGTCAAACCTTGTATGTACTGCGAGGAACATGCCGAATACGGCATGGTAGATGTCCGCGGCAAGTTTTGCTCGCACCGTGCACAAGGATTCCGAGTTTAAGCTTTGCAGGCGCCAAGAGGGCCGTGTACTGCGAGATACATGCTGAGGACGGCCTGGCGATCGTATACAATAGGTTTTGCTCGCACCACTATTGCACAAGACGACCAAGCTTCAACATCGAAAGCAACAAGAAACCTGTGTGCAGCGTGCACCGTACCGAGGATGGTATGGCGAACGTCCGCAGCCAACGTTGCTCACATAACTCATGCTTAAAGCAAGCAAAGTTCAACACCAAGGGCAGAGAGACGCCGGTGTACTGCAGGAATCATGCTGAAGACGGTATGGTAAACGTCCGCCACTGGCATTGTTCGCATGACCCTTGCACGAGGCAGCCGAGCTTCGGGATGGAGGGAAGCGAGATCGCCGAGTATTGTAAGGAACATGCCGGAGACGGCATGGTGAGCATGAACAAGAGGCGGTGCTCGGAGGAATCGTGAACGAGTAGACCGAACTTCAGCACCGTGCAGCAAAATGGCGGTGTACTCCAAGAAACATGCTAAAGACGGCATGGTGAACGTTACCGAGGCGTTGCTCCGACGAATGGTGCACGAGACAAACAATCTCCACTGAAGGCTGCACCAAGAGAGCTGAGTACTGCAAGCAACATGCTGAAAACGGCATGGTAGAAGTTTGGAACATGCGTTGCTCCCATCACCTGTGCATTTGGCGACCAACTTGGGGTTTGCTCAGGAGCGGTACCGCCACTGTATGCAGCCAGCAGAAGAGCAACATCCTTGACAGTACCGAGGTGAACATCGAATCTCCCTGAAAAGTGGTCGGTGGTAGTAAGGTGTCAACTGGGGACTTGAATCAATGCAGACTACGCACTGTAACGATCATGGTCCTTCAGAGAGCGGGGTTGTTGCTGTAGCTGGAAGGAGCGCCTGCATCAGGAGACTTTAGCCAACGTGACATATTGTCATTTGACGGCCCGATCGTTCCACGTAAAAACCGAACGCTTTTTTTAAAGAGTCTTCGATTGATTACCGAATACTACGTTGTTTCAGTCTCATTAATTTCTTGAGGTATCGACTGCCACAGCGAGGGAAATCTTCTGGTGTTAAGTAGACCTTGCCGGCACCTGTATGCGGCTTGTTTTGATGTCTGCGGTATTGTTACTTGATACCATACGCGAAGAGCTGCCTGGTTCACTGCATTGGTACTAGAAATCGTTTGTGGAGGTATGGTAACGAAGGAGACATATCACGTTGCCTACATTCGTGGAGAAGGGTCGCTTTACGACTAAACATCACCCCGGTGGTGGGGGTTGCCTAGTACCGGAAAATTGGCTAATTAGGTAAAGGACCTTTAGCAGTGATTTTACCCTTTCTGAAGGCTGTGGCTTATTTAGCCGTTCGTCGTGATGATATCGCGCGCTGTTTCCGTAGTATGAGGCAAGTAAGAGGCAGCAAACAATTGCATTCGATGTTATGGCCAAACCAACAGGTATGTCGCGAATTTACCTGGCGCTCGAGAGGGCGGCGGTTTGGACGACTGAGATTGTGGTCCTGATTCGGTCATGAACGATAGTAGCTTCGGAGGGCGGCAAATACTTTGTGAGCCATTTATACTAGAGAACTCCAACCGAATGGGACCGTTTCAATATCAAACTGGATCATAATGGCCCTGTAGCTGGACTGTGTGGCAGGCATGTCGTCGTCTCGTTGCTGTCGTCGGTTTTGCAACGCCAACCATGGGTATAATCTTTGTTGTGTCCCGTTGTTAACGCGTCTTGGCTTCGTGAACGATGTTTGATTCTTGCGACAGGTATGTATGGGACGTTTGCTTTCCGCGTTCAGTGTAGGCATTTACCTGATGGGACTGTCACTGGTTTTCTACCAGTAGTATGAACTCTCTTACTGAGACATGTTTCGTAGTTACTTCAGCACGAATTCTCTTATTGAGACATGTTTCGTAGTTAAATCAGCACGAATAACAGTATAACCCATTGGATATACTGTCGTTCAGAGGTTCGGTCAAATGCCTGCGTACTTTCATGGCGAGGAACTCGTTTTTGGCAGTCGACAAATATCCCGTCGAAGCATTTGGACATATACAACGACCCAAGAATGAGAGTAGCCGGCTTGCTGCGACTAACTGTCAATTGAAGTAGGCCAGCATTCAGAAGGATTGACTTTCGTTGGCTGGTCTAATACCCCCTAGGTGCAATTGGCCCCTTGAGTGTTGTTGACGTTATCGAGGACGATTGGGCTAATGCCAATCCTCTATAGGATGCTTCATTTCGTTAGTTTACAACTTGCGTTAGAGAACGATACACTAGTGGTTGTACCGTGTACGGGATATTGCCAGGGATATGGACAACATAACAGTAAAGGGCTCAATGGAGTGATAACAGGAACTGAATGTACATGCAGGATGTCCACAGCGACACGAGGTAAGACGTTGCTTGCTATTGCAACGGATATACTACTGATGCAGTCATGCTTGCGTGTGCGATGGGTTCTGAATGTCGGCTGTTTCACGTATTACGCAAGGAAACTGTTTTCAATGGGGATTTTCCTGTCGCGGAAAAGCGAAACCGATACACGACACTATTTGAACCCTACGATAAATTGAAAACAGACATTCAACGGACAATCTCATTAATAAGTAAGAGTAGAGTGGCGTTTAAGGGATAACACCCGTGAACACCGCATGTGAACGAAGGGTGTGAGAGTCCAGTCAGCCCTGAGCCCACGGGAGACCCGAAGGAAAATCTCTTCAAGTAGGCGCGAGTAGTCGTTTCGCCTAAACATGTAAACGGTGTGGAAAAAGAGTTACGAGTATTACAGGCAAGATTCCCTTTTCGGATTCTAGAAACTGATGCAAAATATACAAGAGATCATAATACCTCAGAAGATACGAGAACTCCCCAGCTAACCTGTACGGTGAAAGCCGTCTCTTCACACCTGCATGAACCATGGTACTACATACCAGTACTAAGGCGCAAACTATTTAAATCGCCTAGTTTTGGACATTTTCCAAACTTTTTGGTGATGCTAATAGCGCACCTTTGACTTTACGAAATATATTAGTGACTCGTTTCTGGTTGCCTACGACTGCTCCCCGATGCACCCGACGTCCGCACGCAACCCATAACGAGCGTGGCGCGATTTCTCGGGCTGTCGTTGCTTCTGAGGGGATGAAGCTCTCCTCCAGTAAAGGACGCCTGCTACGATAGAGGTGCACCTTTTTTTTTCTGAGGCTCCTCACTTAAGGGGCTCTATATCTCTCCCAAAAACTGATTTTGAGAAAAACAAAAGTGCTACGCGATGAACAATCCCATGGACTAGGTATTCAACGAAAATTATCGCAAAAAAAAAACATTGCAATTCCGACGATTTTGGGTTAAGGAGCCCCATCCTTCACAAAACCTTTGAGCCAAAAAGTGCTATCTCTATCGTGGCACGCGTCAAAGCACAAACGTTCAGTTGGGGTGTTTTTTTTGTCTTATGTTGTGCCTTCCGAATTTGGCGAACTTTGACCACTGCAGCACTCCAAAGCCGAGGTGTAGACCTCCGTTGAGAAAGCGCGGACAGTCAATCTGAGTAGAATCACCAGCTGCTGTGAATACAACACTAAAATGTAACACCTGCCCTTTGCTAAGGCACGAACGAGCTGAAGGTGGAAATGCAGCGTGTTGAATATGCGGCCTTATTGACTGCACCAAAAAGATATATGGAGATCAGACTGAGCGGGAAACCCGGGGATGGGAGGTGGTTTCAGATTCCCTGTTGCCTTAAGAATAGCTGGAGTCTAACACTAAAACAACACCAATATACACACTGGCACGCTGCAAGCGAACAAAACGTATTTGACGTATACCACGTATTCCGTACCCCACGGATAAAAGAAACACTTAAACTTCTATATTAATGCAAAGACAGGGCGATAACCAACACCAGGCAATAGCACAGATGATCGAACGTAGAACTTGGATCGGTTAGAAACTTGAATACTCGACGAAGCATAACCAGAGATACCCTGGTATACGGTTTACGGGTGAGCCGGTGATCCAGGGAGCAATGCGACCACTTCGTAAGATTTATGTTTTTTTACTTCAAGCTGCAACAGTGCCGCGGTGTGAGGTCGCCGCAATCTAAATATTTGTGGCCGACATATAAGCCGCCGGGCTGCTTATGCTGGTGCTGGTGCTGCTGGTGCGCTGGTGCTGATGCTGCTGCTGGCGGTTCCGGTAGTACTGCCATGGTCCTTCGAAATATATCCGCATATGTCGGCTGTAAACCTGCCTTCTTGCAACGCCAAGTAATGACGCCTTGAGGGGAACAAAGGCCAGACAGAGATCTGGGCTCGTACCTAGTATACATTGATTCCGCCACACCTACCGTTATTTGACGAAATAGCAACAAACAGGCCCTGTCCAAATCCATGTAGGAAAGACCAAGCGACAACTGTAGTTGACTTTTTGGTTTAGCATCGAACAATGTGCACTCCTACCCGGCATCCTTCGAATAATCGTACTCGTAATCGTCTTGCTAGGAGGTAACGCGGACCCCAATATGGTGCCAGAAGAAATCTCATGGACGGCATCCGTCTTATCTCTCCTGAAATTCACCAAATCGTCCCTGAATTGTGCACGATGATAGGTGTTGACCTTGGCTAAACGTGGTTTTTTTCCGGTTCTTCTGTCGAAATCGGATTTTCGCGGTTTCAATGGTATGGACGCAAAACATCGGCCCATTATGGAAAACGTTTTACTTCTTGAACCCAGCAGGAGTCAAGCACCCCAAGGCATGGTTGTAGAAACCTTGGCATAAACATTCGAAACTCTGACAAAGTTGTATCGATTTAGAGTAAATTTGTTCTTACAAAATCTGTTTAGTGCTGAAAACAAGTCATTTCAAGCCTCTGCCGTAAACTTATACCTGGTACCAGTTTTTCGAACTAAAGTCTAAATGTCCACGCTGGTTTTGTAAAGTAGACCCTCAACGTTTGCACACGTGCCCTATGTGCCCTTGGCGAAAAATCGAATGACCGGGTGTTTAGTTGTTTTTTTCGCGAGAAATTCGGTTTTAGAATGATGCGTATCGACGCTCTGTCTCTGTGATAAGAGTTGCAGAGGTGTTTCCCTTAAGACCGAAAAATTCCCAGAGAAATCCGAAAAAACCCTAATGACCAAATGTCTGACGAGAGAAAAACATAAAAACACCAGCAATTGATTTTTCGCCCATGGTCCACAGAGTACGTGTGCAAAAATTCAAGATGTAACTGTTCAAAACAGCGTGGACATTTGCCGGCCTCGACATTCGGCACTTTTAACGTGAACCAGCCTGCAGGGTGTGCAACTTTGCCACAGCGTCCTCAGTGATTCAGGATCAATACACATTCCTGCCAGACGATATAAAAATACCGAAGCCTGAACGATTCACGCCTACCAGGTATACCTTTAGACAACTGAACATCGGGTATACTGTCATTCCGCACAACCTAGGTGTGCTGCAGCCTCCAATGGTAAGGAGCACGACCGAATGGGCGCTACTATCTCGATTATCATAGTTGAAAACAGACACGGAGCTACACTATACAGAGTTGGGGTGTGCTCAAAATTGATGCGGCCACTGCATGAGGCCGCCAACGGAGCGAACTAGAGGCGGCCTTGGAATCAACTCGAGCTCCTCCAAATCGAAGTGCGAGGTGCCGGGTTGCCGGAGAACATGACCGTGGGAACTTCCCTGGAAGCGACATGCACACAGTCTTTCTCACGGCCCATCCAGAGCTAGGCGTTTTAGCCCTTTCTTGATCTCTCGCGTCGAGAAGCGTTATAGCCTGTCCCATGCTGCTGTGGAGGCCCCGTAGTTCATGAAAATACTGAATGTATGCGTTGATACTACAGTGTATACGCTGAATCGTAAGGTTGCTGCTGTGTTGATCCGATCATCCCTGTAGTACTACGATCACCATCAGAAAGGGTTTGTTTCCCAGCTGTGAAGAGTTCCTTCTTATTTATTCCTCGCTTTAATATGAAGCGGGTTCTCTTTGAGCCAATCCTCTCGGCTGTCTGGCTGTCTGACTGAACCCACCAAACAGCAAACATAAAATTTTATACCGGGCCCTTTTACGCTAGTTTACTGTAGAGCTGGAACATATGGGCAGCATGAGACCTAACAAAGTAACCGAGCGGTACGCTACACCGACTCAAGTCTACATGATCTACGGTTTTGTGCAGAACGAACTTTGCGTAACGAAAAAATGTCTGACAAGTGAACCGAAATAAGCACCGTTTACAACGTCGAATACCTCGGCCGTGCATGCAAATATCAGTAATGGCGTGAGGTGCACTGGGAACAGCTTTTGGTGACAGCACAGTATCAAGATGCACGTAAAAACTGCTGCTTCAAAAATCAACAAAACATGATGAACCGGTATATGAGAGAACATCTGTAACCGTCCCTCGTTGCGTTGAGGTGTAGTGAAACCTGCTGGACAATACGTACTTGTTAGGGGGGTCATAGTCGGGGGCAAAGCTTTAAGCCGACCAGCTGTTATCACCTTTGAAACTTTAGAAGGGGGATACGTGGACACACAGAGACGATTACAGCAATGGCCACACCGCACCAAGGAGTTCAGGCTGCTGGGGTATGCAAGGTGTCCGTCCGAGGTGCACCGCAGACGATATTCGACACGCGCAGCGCGTGATGATAACTGTGTTACTACTGTTGCCCGCCCTCCTAAGGAGGCTAAAAGTATAACACTCGTCTCATTCCTCTGTATCACAGGGCTTTCTGGTTTAAACCAAACGAACGTCATAAGTTGGCACTGCACCAACGTTATTTTATTTTCTGGCACTGCGCCTTAGTTACGCGAGTGTCATGCCATTTGTATGAGTGCGTTCTACCGAGCCAAACAGTCGTTGTATGGAAATGTGAATATGATTGTAGTTCTGCACTGGTGGCTGGTGTAGACGTTACTACAGTAACCAAAGTAAGAGTATTGCTTATTTGTACGGAAAATAGTGACGAATCATATTAATTGGAGTGTTATAGTAAATTAGAGGGTCGTTACTAGTACGAGAATGTGGTCACTACATCATCATTTATTATCCCCCTTAAAGGTCATAAATATGTGAATAATTTTCCGTGTCCAGAATTTTAGCTCCTTCGAAGGCGCGTGTAAATATCAGCAAGATGGATATTGCTCGATATAAAGTTTAACGTGTGGAAGGCGTGCTGAAAATAGGTTCTTCCTATGGTACGTGAGTATGATGTTCCACACAATCTGTATGTGTACCTCCACTTGAATGTCTGCATTTCAGCGGTTGAAAACAATTTACACCTCATCGTGAACACGGAAATGCGTCTGGGCAAACATTCACCATCGCTACAGAGTCACAGTTGAAACGGACAATCATTTATACACACTGCTGTAAAGGGTCACCAAAAACGAGAGGAGCTGGGGAATGTCTACACCCCTTCACTCACTCTTCTCATCCGCATCGTCCGCATCATCCGCATCACAAACTTATCAACGCCTATCGACCTAACTGTCTGTCTCGGCCAAACGACAATCTGTCTTACTTGGGCATACCCTTGGATGTTGTCCTTGTTGCTTGACTTCGTGAAACAACGACGTTGAATTGCGGTCATTGGTTACCAACTTTCGGTTGAACTATCCAATCTATGGCACACCTTTGATTTAAGTGTCAAGTATGTCGATTGTTTCGAAACCAAGCAGCAGGAACGCAATCAACACGATAACGTAAATACCGCGTTTAGTACTGCGTTTAGATCGTTAGCGGGCGGGGCTGTAGTGTTTTAGCAGCAAAAACGGGAACGCTTACATCAATATCGACGTGCCGCCAAAACAAACTCGTTTTTTCATTTAGTCGACATTCAGTACCTCTATTATGACGCCTGCTACGATACAGATAGCACTTTTGGGCTTGTTTGTTTCCGAACGACGGGGCTCCTTAACCCGAAATCTTCGGAATTTCATTTGTTTTTGTGGAAAAGGTGTTTTAATGTGTAACCTAGGTCATGGAATTGTTCATTGGGGGGCAGTTTCCATTTTCTCCAAAGACGCGTGCTACGATACAAGTAGCGCTTTTTGGATTTTTTTGTTTCTGACTGACGGCGCTACTTAATGCAGAATCGCCGGAATGTCGGGGGGGGGGGGTTCAATCGGCAGGGTTTGTATACCGAGGCCGGG
>JAYJMJ010017509.1:0-13719 GCA_036873875.1 Laminaria ephemera | reverse complement strand
CTAACACCCGCCCCCCCCCCCCCCCCGAAAACAAACTGTTGTAACGCAAACTCACTCTACAAGCAAGAAGAACATGGATGCGTAGAAGCTTGAGGTCGCGATGACCAGATAAAATGCCGGAGCCCCCAACAGCGCCCCAATCGCGGGGACGTACATTCGCGCTCGCTTCTCGCCCGCCAGTTCCCACCTTTTGCAGGCGGTGTCACACGTCACGTCAGGTCGCAGCATGACGGACCGTAAAAAAACCACGACGGACGGTCATAACCAGGTCACGTCACATCACATCAGCCCACGTCACGTCACGTCACGTCACGTCACGTCACGTTACGTCACATCACGTCACGGCACATCACAACACGACCGACGGCCAGGAACAATACATCAAACAGCAGTACCGACGAAACAAACTGAGCACGCGTACAGTCGGGTGAGTGATGGCTGTGAATGGAATGTTTTTCGATCATCTATAACTGCGCATCCGTCCAGTATCAAGTTACTGTTTAGTTGAAACACAGAATGCTGACGTACATAACTGTGTGATGTGCAACGACGAATCCCCAGAGCCCAGGTAGAGAATGGGGAGCAACGTGACGACAGAGGAGACAAGGAGGGAGCAAGTAGGAGCAAAACGCACGCGCACAGGGAATGCTTGCTGTGCCGTTCCCCCCGCTCGCGTGCACCAGACGACTTACTGGGAAAACAAGTTTGCCGGCGAAGGCTGAGGCTTGGCCGGACGAACCAATACTGATAATATTCAAGGTATACGGCCACATTCAGGTGCGGTGAACATCCCGGGATACGCCATATTCTAAAGGACATGACGGCAGGAAATCGACGCCGAAAACGTCTTAACTGTAAGCTCTTTCGTCAGTGTGAGCCCTGTTAAGACCCGGGTGTAGCTATTACGAAACCCAGAGTAGAATATTAGAAAAATAATACCCCGCGTGCGTGTTCGGCAACCGTGCATGCTACGCCGTGTCCTAAGGTTGCCACCCTGTGATTCAGCGTGCCGGGTTGCTTTTTAGTGTGGCCGATGCTGCGCTCGTTACTTATCAAACCCAAACAATTTGTCCGCATGGCGCATCCACTCGCTGCACCCCCCCACCCCCCTTCTCTTTCTAGAAACTGCAATCGTTGGCGTACCACTTGGCTACGTTTATAGTTTTTTATATGCTGCGCTTTTGTGTTCGTTGCTTCGGGTTTGTTTGTTTCACCTGTCTGCAGCATATCCCCCGAAGTAGGACGACAGAGCCCCGCCGACACACGCCACCGCGGCGTTCAGGTAGCTGTCTGAGAACCGCCAATATCGTCGTGTATTCGTTTTAGTTTTGGTGGGGTGATACCCGAGAAAACAAAACGTGGAAGGGACAACACAAAGTGCGCATGGAAGCAGGGGAAAGAGGAAAATCGTGTAAGCAACCGTTAAGCGGGCCAATAGTCGTTGAGCAAGCCTGGACATTGACAAGGCGGTACCGGTCATCCCAACAGTCTTGCCACATATACTAAACAGTTTCCAATGCTACGGTAGAGGTGCACCATTATTTTTCTGAGACTCCCCACTTGAGGAGCTCAATACACATCACCCAAAAAAAACGATTTTGAGCAAACTGAAAGTGCAACCAGACGAACAAATCCATGACCTAAGTTTACAAAAAAATTCAGATTGCAAACGAGAATGACACTCCGACGATTTTGGGTTAAGGAGCCCCGTAGATCAGAAAATATTTTGGCCAAACAGTGCTACCTCTATCGTAGCACGCATCTCTGCACAGCTCGAACATAGGGCAAGCCCGCGCCCCCCCCCAACCCACCCTTGTCAACAGATCAAGTGACGAAAAAACACGGATGACTATAGTCTCGACTTGTGGTCCCCTAGGTACGCTTCCGACGCTTGGCGCTTTCTCGCCACGTTGAACGGTCCTGGCTGCACAATGCCCGGCTAACCAACATCAACAACAAGAAACAGAGGCACACGCACAGAAGTTCATTGTCTATTGTTGTGTTTCGTACCGGTGCTGCTTTTCTTGCCGGCGGGTAGTCAAAAACACGTAATTGACATGATTATGCGTGGACAACTGAAGTTCTGATTGGTTTGTGTTGAATATGGGCATGAATTCGAAGAGATCCGTCCGCTAGTCCGGATCTGTGGCGCGCGTGCTTTCACCAATGCATTGTATACTGACCCCCCCCCCTCTCGCTCACATACAGTGTTGTCGTCCGGGTAGATTTGCCTGTAAAAGTCGGGTAGGTACGATACAAGGATGAACTGCGCCGCAAGGCGGATCATCCCTGCTACGATGATCAGGACGAACAGCGGCTCCCCGATGATGAACGCCAAGCTTCATTCACACCACAGGATAATTAAACAAGCGAAAATCATCACCACCATCACCACCACCATCACCGAGACAGCGATGAGACAAAGGCAAGGCAGGCATTCCCACGGGAATAAACCGAGGCACGAGGAGGAAGAGAAGGGGGAGGAGAAAGGGCGGGGGGGTCCCAACAATTTCCACGGGGAGCGTTAAGTTCCGCGGTCGGGCTAATATCAACGGGTGAAAGGGGCGCCACTCCACTTCATTGAGTAGACCAGCACATCTCTTCGGCGACACAACACGTAAGGCATGGCGCTCATATATTCGAAGTAATGAGCAGACTGCCGGTAGGCATGCCGGTGATGTAAGACTATATTACGGGAGACTCGTGCTACGACAGAGGTAGCACGTTTTTTCTGACACGGTTTCTGAAGGACGGGACTCCTCAAACCAAAATCGTCGGAATGTCATTCTTGTTTGGCAATAGTAATGTTTTGTATACCTAGGCCATGGATTTGTTCATGGGGTTGCACGTTCAGGTTACTCAAAATAAGTTTCTGGGTGAGGTATAGAGCTGCCCAACTGAGGAGCCTCAGAAAAAAAACGGTGCATCTCTACCATTACATGTGTCTGGCGTGAAAGGACCGATAGAGAGTAGCGCTTCTTCGATTTTCAAGACAAACCTCGGCAGGCATGCTATCAAGTTTACACGAACCACTAACGTTTTTGTACACCAAAAACTGACCATCAAAATGCACAAAATCTAGTTATGGCCACCCCGACGACACCATTTACCCCCGACCCACCCCCCCGCCCCCCTAGGCTACAGTAGGGGAGTTAAGTTTAAGGCTCTCTTGCAAGTGGTTACTCAATTTCTTGACAGCCTCATAAGCATGTCTTTGCTTTTCGGTTCCACGATATACACTGTCGCCCTGCAGTTGTTTTTTTGCGACGCCGCGCCAACAAAGCAGTTGTGAGTTCGTCTTTTAATGAGGTACAAAGCCGGTCACGCGCGTGGCCCATACCAGGTACTAAATACTTAAAAAATGTGGGTACGTAGCCACCCAACGGCAGCCTCGGTTGTCGATCCCCTCACCTCTGCTTGACAGTGTAGACACGCTCTTTCTCGAGATCTCGGGTGCCTTGACCGCTTATTTCGGACTCTGCACTCTCCACGGTGCTGGTGGGCGTCGATGCGCGGGCTCGCACGGGCTCTTTGACGGTGAAGAGCAAGATAAGAGCCACCAAAAATCCGGAGGCCCCGAGCGAGTAACAGGTTCCCCTCCACCCGATGGCCTCGGCAATGGCGATGCTCAGAGAGCTGAGGCCTGCTCCGATGTAAATGCCCCCGACGTATACCCCGTTAGCCTGTTGGAGGAAGCAGGGGAACAAGAAATATAGGGAGAACAAGGGGGGGGGGTAGGCATAATCTGCTCTGCCGTACACTAACCAACCGCCTAAATCTGCAACCGGTCAACAGCCGTCGGGGGGATTGTAGAACATTCGAGGCCAACGTCCCAGACGACTTGCAAAACTGAGTTCCGGTCAACATGGTCGAACTAGCAGCTGACAAATTCGTAGTTGTGTAGTGAATAGACGATCTCGGTTCGGGGAAACCCCCATCGTTAACCCTTAGCCGCAAGGCACGAGACTGCACCCTCTCTCGCCCCTTCCCTCCCCCCCACTCCGCTATTCTCTCGAGTTCACACGCCACATGGAATCCCCAGAGGCTGGTAGGCGCTTACCTGCGCAAGGTCTTCGGCGGGGACAAGATCGGCGATCAACGAGAATGAAGCCGGCAAGTTCGCGGACTGTCCAGCGCCGTTGAGAATCCGTGTCAGCAACAACTGGGTGTAGTTATTACACAGGCCTTGGCAAACGACGGCGATATTCCAGATGACCATGCTGTAGAAAAGGATCATCTTGCGGTTGTAAATATCAACCGCACGGCCAACGATGAGGCCAAATATTACCTGGATAGGGGTGGTGGGCAAATACGTCAGCAGACAGAACTTTGACCCCTTGACAGTGCCAAGGCAAACGCCTTGACGGCTAGCCTTGCCAGCCAAAACCCCGGGGACAGGCAGAAAAATCCCGTATTTAAAGAAACCCCTGACCAACGTTTTGAAACCCGACGCGTGCTACGATAGAGGTAGACCTTTTTGCCTGAGACGGTTTCTGAATGACGGGGCTCTTTACCTAAATATCGTCGGAATTTCATTCTTTTCTTGCAATAGTGTTTGTTGTATACCCACTTGATTTGGTAGTACATCGGGTAGTACTTATATTTTTGCCCAAATCCGTTTTTGCGAGGACTCGTGCTACGATAGAGGTAGCACTGTTTAGCGTTTTTTTTCCTGAATGACGGGGCTCCTTAACCTAAATTCGCCGGAATATCATTTTCGTTTTTGCAACATGAATATGTTTTATACCTAGGACATGGGTTTGGTCATCGGATTGCACTTGCAGTTTACCCAAAATGAGTTTTTGGGTGAGGTATAGAGCTCCTCCAGTGAGGAGACTCAGACAATAAATGGTGCACCTCTATCGTAGCGTGTGTCGGAGAGTTGTAGAGTTCATCAGGTGAGTAGCTTCAGAAACAAAAGGGTGCACTTCTACCGTACACCAGGATAGAGCTGGTGCGGGGGAAGGTGCGTGGAGAGTGTGAAGGGTGAACGACGGAGGCGCGGTGAAAGGAACAGACACACTCTCGACCTAACGTTTACTGTGGGTTTATGCTCTCAATTTATCGGTCCAGCCCAGCCGGCAAGAGCGCTTGTACGCTGGGCGGTACTTTGAAAAAGCGGTGGCAATCGGTGCTTTACCCTTCTGCCTCCTCATACTACTCCTGTAGTGGTTGGAACGATGAGGCCTGCAAAGACAGGGGTGCTCTCTAACGCTGTGAGCCCCCTCGGTCGGGGAAGTCCATACCAAACTCAAATACTGATGGTGACAAAACTGGGTGTACCACCCGTATCAACCATCCCGTTGCCTAAATGTACAACGAATGATAACGTAAGCATTCGACGGCATCCAGTGGTTCGTCAGTTGAGAATCACCGTCGGTCCTAAATGTCTTGGCTGGACACCCGCTACGCTAGACGTGCACCATTGCTTTTCTGAGGCTCCTCACTTGAAAAGCACTACACATTACCCAAACCATGATGTGGAGAAAACGTGATGCAGTGCCCGATGAAACTATGGCCTAGGTGAAAAACGAAAAATATCGCAAAACAAGAAGTAAGTCCCGGCGATTTTGGGTTAAGGACCCCAGTCATTCAGAAAACGTTTTAGCCAAAAAGTGATACCAGTACCGTTGCCCGCGTCGCTGAGAAGTGCTATGTCTATCGTAGCACGCGTCTGGTCCTATGGCAGGAGGAGCAGGAGGAGCAGGAAGACTAGGAAGACCAGAAGTATTGGCAGCGGTAGAAGTAGTAGGTAGCAGTAGTAGCAGTAGTAGTAGTAGTAGAGGTAGTAATAGTAGTGGAAGCAGTGGCAGGAATGGTATCAATATGTTTTTATGTACGATTACATCATATAAAACCTCCATACCGGTATAAGCCAATCGCACCACATACTAGCTCGGTGCCACATTCACGGGGTTAAAAATGTGGTATATAGACACATTGATTTGTTTTTAGTCGACTGGCGCAGCGCATACCGAAATACGGCGATCGTCACCGTGGAAGACTGACTTCATCAATCGTACACGTGAATGTAGCTCAAAACTGCAGAGATTCGAGACTGCCCATTCAAGAGAGGGCAGCCCAGCCCCTCACTTTCGCTTTTGGTTTTCGTTTGGATGATGGTCGAAGAGACCTATGGATAATGAAACATTCACATACACACGCACACATACAAGACATAGAACTAAAGCAAATGTATAACACGACACACACATTAGACAGCGCAAACAACGTGCAAGGCACCGGGACTACAGTGTATGTGGGGATGAAAACTCACGAAAGAGAAGGTGAAGCCGAACCCCACGAGAACCCCGTACTCGCTCGTCGTTAGACCCGTCGCATCCGCCATGCTGACGAAATCTTTCTGGAGACCGCGAGAGAGCGAGATAAAAATTGTTGCTGCCGTAAGTAAGCGTGTTGTGACTACTACCTGAGAGCAAAGAACAATACCGTTGTAAGGAAGCTATTTGCTCGTGTGTCCCAAAGGTTTGCCCTTGGCTCCCAGACCGAAGTCAGAAAGAAAGCCACACAGCTGCAGTCACTGCAGTCATCGAGGCAGGCAGCAGTAGCAGCATCGGTTCCACCTACTAGACGTACTGGAACCTTGCGACACGGTCTACCACCTCTTTTCACTCTCGTCATTTTGTGTTGCTGGACCGCGTCAGGCTGCCATGTACCGAGGCAGGCCAGGAACGCAATGCAAACACCCCGGAAAAAAAATTAATAGGGCGATTCTCTATTTGTCTATCGCTCATATAGATGCAGCTGTGAGAGCTACCTTCCGCCGCCACAATCCGCCTCGAACAGAAACACGCGAGAAGCGTCACGTGCCGTTGCTGCCGCTGCTGCTCACCGTGTCATCGTCATCGTAGTCTTCGTCGGACACCGCGTACAGGTAGATGGTCAGGAAGTCTGCCCACATTTCGTTGGCTGCATAGGTTACGTACGTGTCCCAATCAAAGAAGAGGGGTGCATCAATTCGGAGAGTTCGATGCAAAGCGGAAGAGAACGAGCCAGGTCATGGAAAGGACGCCAGAAACATCACGTTTGTTTAAAAAAAAACTGCAAACACGTGCGCTGTAAGTTTGCCTAACTTCATACCAGGTACGTCGTTTGCTCGTGTTACACATGTATCCTGAAGGAAATATGCAGGTAACTACCCTGGATATTACCGGTGACACAAGGTTTGGACAGGTATCGGCTGCAGCTGCCCAAATGGGACTTTGCTCGCACATGAGAGCAAATGTCGTCTGTCCATTCCTGCGTTTCGCTGGACTCTCTACCCCCTTGATGCCCAAACCCTGCCGGTCGGGGTGCTTGAACCGCAACCGAGTTACAGACGAGCACAGAAAGGTCGCGGCTTACACGCATGCCACCCCTTTCGCCGCCATACTTCGCAGGCGTTCCCCTGTGGCGTCCACACTTAATCCCCTGAACTAACCTCAGGCTTGGAAATAAAAGGCCCAATCATTCCTGATAGCATCCCTAGCTGCGCCGGGTAGGGCTACGCTTCTTCTTCGTTGAGTTACACTCGGATAACGCTTCGTTCAACACGTCGCCGTTCTCCCTGCCTTGTACTGGCGGCTTTCCAGCCGCGTGGTGACGGCGTGTGTGCCGGTTTTGCAACTTACACGTCGAACAAACCTCGTTTTTTTCTCACATTAATCAAGATTTACCCGTTTGTATGCTTCATAGGAGTTGATTTCATCGCATGAACTATACTGGGAACATTAGGATCAAAACGTTATTGTAGAAGCGTGTTGAAGATTAAACCAGCCTCACGAGGCCGAGTAGTATTTGCAATTGATTCCGTGCTAAAAAACGGGTAGCGCACGCTCGGGGGCTGTGATGAGCACCCAAGCCCGGTCCGATGACACCGAGAATAAGTCGGCTGTTCATTTGACCGAGGCTACGGTGTTGTAGTATTATACCCCCATTTACGAGGTTAAGCCACTCGCGCGAGTGGCTCGGTACCTCGCTCATAAACGGACTTGAAAACATTTTGTCGACGCAGCGTATTCCATGGTAGTGCACATCGCAAAGCCAAAATGCATATAGGTAATCACTCGCAAGAGTGGCTCTGACCCACTAAAAAATGAGCCCTTGAAAGTGGCCCCCCTACCGCAGCCTTGGTCATTTCGATGTCGACTTCGACAAGGCCTACATAGTTTAGCCCGTAAAAGCATCATAGGGACCGCCATAAGAACCGCCAGGGCATCATCGTCACCAGGGGCCACCTCAACACGTGGCTGCCGGAAAGACGTATCACCGCATCGCTGCAAACAAAATCCCTCGGGATTACCGGAACGACAACTTTCAGAATCGCTACAGCACTGGGTGGGAGCTTCCGGAGTCGTCGCAATGGCAACGTGGGCTCGTCGGAGTGTCCTTCGGGATCCAGTCACAAATTGGTGTTTTTGGGATTGCCGGGGGAGGACGTCTTCTGGAATCGCCGCACCATCGTCCTCGATCGATTAGGACTGTGTCGGGATATCGTTTCTGGAGCCGCTGAACATCGTAGATCGTTTAAGACTGCCAGATTATCGCTTCCGGGGTCGCTGAACATCATCGACGCTTGAGACTCCGAGACAATCACTTCTAGAGTCGCTATAATCATCTGAATAGGCCGGAGGACATGTCCATCGCCTGGGGTCGCACCAGTTTGACGGCAGTATTTGTTTTGCAGTAGCACCACACATCTTCTTTGGATGCGGGGGGGGCAGGCATTTGGTAGGCCGGTGTCGTAGTTGTTTTAATTCGTGGTCAGCGAACTTAGGGTTGAAATATGGTTTATTCTTGAGACGACTTGCGAGTTTTAGCTGCAATATACCCTGCCTCTGTCTATCACAAACTTGTGTTCAAGTGTACGGATTGTGTTCAAGACGAAAGCTATGATCGTTTACACTAGCACTCAGCGATTGGCTAACTACAGGAGGCCAAAAACGTCTTCGACTTCACTGAACATGCAGGGAGTATATGGTATTGAAAGTCAAAATAGTTTACACGCAGATATAGCAAGTTGAGTGTATAGACCATACCTACGTAGGGTGCGAGTACTAGGCTTGAGTGAGTACGGTAGCTGCAGATGAAGACAATAAACACGCATTACGTGAATAAAAAATGCCGTCTTCCGTTAAACAGTTGCTTGAGTATCTCATGTGACTCTCCGCCAACCAAACGAGCCCGCCCCCTCTCCCCCTCCCCTTGTGTGTGTGTGTGATTTTTAAGAAAAACGGGTTGTATAGTTGCCGTACATAAAACCACCCTCGTACAAACTCTGGTGTAATACGTTCAAAAACAAAAACAACCAGGAAATAATACCATTAACTAGTACTCGCAACAAAATCGTAGAACCTCTAACATTCTCACAAGACACCAGGTTGTCCCCGTAAAAAACGGGTTATGTAGTTACCGTGCATAACATCATCCTCGTATTAACTCTGGTGATACGGTCAGAAACGAAAACAATAAGAAATGAATACCATTGACAAATACTCATAATGAAAACCACTAACATTCACGTAAAACACCACCGCGTGCCTGATCCCCATCATCTCTTTAGGTCCCATACCATACGGGCAGTACGCTACCAGGTATTCATTATGCGGTCAAAAAAACTGCCTAAACCCACCTGATCCCCGTCATCTCCTTAGGTTCAACACCATATTTGCAGCATCCCTATTCAATATGCGATCTAAAAAGTACTTACCCCTCCCCCCCCGCGTCCCCTCACCGGTAATAAGACTAAATATATATGAAAGGCTAATGCGTTCCACAGCCGTCAGGTTTTGCGGTCCGTAGCCGTCAGGTTTTGTTCCCCCCTAAGAATTTTTTAGTGTCCGTGCAAAGCATGATTGAAGACAGACGTCTTCCTACCAATCTGTCCACCCTGGTGCCAACTACTAGGGAGAGTCACCGACCTATAATCCTTCATGAGGACATCAACATCCCGTAACACGCGCGATCGGAGTATCACACACAGCTTGCAAGAAGAGATTCGACAAAATCTTCGATGTCACAGCTGTAGTGTATTTTATTTTTTATATAAAAACAAACAACCAGAGCACCCCATAGCTGGGTGACCCCGCATATGAGAATAGCAGCTAAACTACATCCGAACTCCCAACCCATGTCTGGGGTTTGTCTAAGTCAAAGTGAAATATGACAGTCCAGAACTATGTACGTATGTACTTGTGTCTGGAAGACTACTGCTGATTGAGCTAAGTGAGGCTATGAGTATCTTACGCCATCAGTACGCAGCACACGCTGCTGCTTATCAATCAATCTGTTATCTGTGCTGACTACGCATACGTACGCAGGGCTACCCAAACGAGTTACCGGTGTAGCCATGAGGCTATCATACTACGAATATGTGCGTAGAGGTGCTATGCTGCTACTACTACGGTACTAACTACCGGTAAAAATCAGATCGAATGTGTTAGCCAGCATCGACATATGCCGACTGCTGTAGTAACGCACCAATCTTTAACACGACCCCTCGATGCATTAACACATCGAATACAATTGAATTTCGATATCCAACTTACTCACTTTGTACGTTTTACTTCTGCGTTACACGTCATACTTCCAAAAATGCACACACTCAACAAGGATAATTGTTGCGGGCAAAATGTTTCGCATACGTTATGCCAACACATCCTGCTAAAATACCCAGGTGGTGAACACAAAACAAGCGGACATGAAAAAATCCTGCTCTTCTACTATACGTGCTTCTGCATCTTTATGCAGGCTAAGTTACTAGTTCACAATACTAGGATATAATAATCGGACGTGAACTATAGGGTTAGGGTCAACTAGTTCACAACACTAGGATATAGCGATTGGACGTGAACAATATTCTGGTCGGTTAGTCAACCAAGGACGATGTTTCTAGTAGTCTAAACCAGTGAATATGTTCATCATTCCGCAACAAGCACAGGAATGAACAGCCTTCCAGCGTTCCTGCCGCCCGCACAACAAAGGCACAAACAGGCTGTTGATTGTGCTTTGGTGCATGGTACGGATATGGCAATGGTTGAATATATTAGGGGTTTCCTACTGTAGAGTAGATTGGCTTTAAATTTATGGGAGACTCATAGCGGAATATCCCCGGGTTCGACGGCTTTTCCCGCGGATGCATTTCCCCGGTGGCTTTCGAGTTACTTCCCTTTGCTTTGCTCTTTCTTCTTTTCTACCAGTACTTGTTCTTCTGGTCTTCTATAATATTTGATTATGGCTACGTGGACGCTCGAAGAGCGCGGATAATATATACTATTCTTCTACTATTCTCTGTCGGCAACCGACTCCTCTAACAAGCTCCTGTCCGCCAGCGGGTAAGCCTATTGAGACTCCAGACATCAGGAAACACGATATATCGATATATCGCGAAAGTACGATCGAAGGAGCTTTGGGTGCTGTGCTAGAGGGAGGCTCCCAGTAAAAGGGAGTGAGCGGAGATGTTTCACGGGATGTTGGCTGACGGAGGGTTATGGAGCAGCAGCAGCAGCAGCAGACGGACGTAGGACTGGGGGGACGAGACTGGAGCGCCTCGCTTGGCAAGGACGCCTGCGGGCGGTGGCGCGCAGGGGTAGCTTACCCCCGTTCCGGCCTGAATGACACGCAGGTCTTGTTCTTTCGTTTTAGTCTGCTTTTGGTTTTGATCCGTTTGCATCGTAAATAACTTGATTTAGTGTGGGATGTATTGGCCGCTTTGCTTTGTCATGTTATATTACAGTTGTGGTGTAGACTACTGCTGTGATTTATACTACTTGGAGTAGGGCTGCAAGCCTGCGAGCTGTTGAGCTCTTCGTGTCGGTCGTACTCTAACGTCCTTGCTAATATCACATGTTGTTTTAAAGCGGAGATGTTGGCATGATGTGTGCTTGGTATTTGGTATAGCATAAGCGAAGTTTCGACCCGCAGTTTTATCGATGGTTGTTAATTGACGAATGAATATGGGTCGTGCCCCCTCACTTCTTATATATCTACCCATTCCGTACATACTGGTAGTGGTCGTGTTTTGAGTTTTCACCACACTATTGAGGGACTGCATACCATACGAGTAGCAGAAAAGCGACCGCATTAATGAGAACTGAGCACTATATAGGAACGATACTCTCCGGAACCCTCATTCCCTCCCTCCCTTCTTGGCTTGGAAAATCTGTCAGACTTAGTTTGGGAAGGTATATGGGTAAGGAGGTGGAACTTGGATTGAGTAGTTTCTATGTACGCACGATATTATAAAATAGTTTAGTGTATACATATCGACAGCTAGTCGAGGCGGCCAATCCATTCGTTATAATATATTTATCAGGATGGGGGCAAGTTGGTTTGCTAAGCAGCTAAGCTAGTCGGCCAATTCATTCAGGATGTGGGAAAGTCGGTTAGATAGATAACCATATCGATAGTGTTGACGCCCGAGGCGGACAATCCATTAATTTAGTCCCTGAAAGAGTTGGATGATAGGTGGGGGAAAATTGACCTGCCATAATGTATTCCTACAGCATTATAATACCTGTTGATAATTAGTCCTTCAAGGCGGCCAATCCATCCTTATAATATATTTAACAGAAGGTGGGAAAGTTGGTTCGCTAAGCAGCTTTTAATAATCGAGGCTACCAATCTATTCACTCAGTCCTTCGAAGAGTTGGACGATGGATGGAAAGTTGGTTTGCTAAGCAGCTAGGCGGCCACTCCGTTCAGGACGGGGGAAAGTGGTTTGCTAGATAGCCATATCGAGAGTGTGGACGCCCGAGGCGGCCAATCCATTCATTCAGTCCGTCGAAGAGTTGGACGATGAATGGAGGAAAGTTGGCCTGCTAGGACTAATCCCGGCAGCATTATAATACCTGTTGGTAATTTGACCATTGACAAAACAGCCTCGTGACACGTGGCGAGACGTTTGCGCTCTAATGAATTGAGTTTTGTGAGTAGACTGTGCTTAGGCAACGCTGATGATAATGCCGTCTGTTGCAGCTGGTACAAAATCGTTAGTATGCAGGAATGAGACAACTGCTGTACTAAATTGCATGCGTCCACAACTGATGACTGTTCAACCAGCACTGACTCTCTATTTTCTGCGTATGAAAAAAGTTTTGGTATCTTTGTTCATTTTCAGTCAACCATTTGACCCACGACCGAAAACGTCCAGCGATTGTTTGTACCTGAGATTTTTTTGCGCATTTTATATGACACCATAATCTGTTTCACAGAATATAGGTACATGGTTAGACTACGAACTCTCGGGCATGGTCGTGCCTCGCGGAGAAGTTGATTGTCGATTTCTTTTGCGGTATACAGTGCTGACTGTGTACCTCCAGGATACCTGCAGCAGGGACCCCACTATAGTGACGTCATTTTCACCTGGAAAGAGTGTTGTTTTGGACAAGAAACTGCTGGTGAAACACAGTACTACTCACGTATTGTATGGTCTTGTGGTGGAGATGTGTATGTGTATTATTCACATGAAACTGATTTTCCACCCTGAAAACATTATTTAGTTGGAATTTCGATATGATGTGATGGTGACAGCTATATTCTCTACGGCACTGGTAGTAGTCAACTTACCTAGGCATACAGTTAGGGGTGCGCTTTTGTGCGTAACGACCACAAAAAACGACGACAGCGACCAGAGATAAAAACAATATCCCCGCAAAAAAAAGACGCCTCCGGCCACCGTAGAGTTACTTGATTTCAGTGTACATAATTCCGTAATAATTG
>JAYJMJ010017508.1:0-61125 GCA_036873875.1 Laminaria ephemera | reverse complement strand
GACGGAAGAAATCGAAAGTATATAGCTATACATCCATCACGTATACTTAACTTAGGAAAGAAAAGGCAGGAAAAAGCAAGGCGTAACTAAAATTAATTTATCCCATTTAAATTATGTTCTCTAATATATACACATAACATTCTTTAATTTATTGTTTCACATAAAAATTCCAACTTGTTCTTTTTTCTACATGAGGGAATGACACATTATTGCTGCTTTGATTTCCCATTGCATAAAAACATGACCGAACGAATATCACTCCGCTACATGCTGGAGAATAAAATTTGTGATTTTATAGAAAAATGGAGAGGTGGTTGCTTTGGGGATAGATAACAAGGTAAAGCATCCATCCTAAGTATATATTTGAAGCACTAGTACAGGTGCATTCCAAATGAGCTCCAAATGAGGTGAAGAGAGTCGAGTCCATGCTTGGAGGGCACCATTTTACGAGTACACCCTGGAGCAAAATAATTCAAGGCTGGGTCCTCCAGAAAAAGGGGAAACATTATGTTGAAGAATAGCATGATCTGAAGCTTGATACTTGTAAACATTGAGAGTTCAATAGCTTACCTCTTTGTTATGAAAGATGCAGTCTTTCAGCCAGACCAAGGTGTCAACAGTTGTGAAAGATGGTGAAAATAACCTCCAAAAATTCCCCATTTTCAGGAACTGAAAAACGTGTCTTAAAAAATTTACACAAGAAATCTTTTGATTGATCCAGAATCTTCAAAGCAAATTCAAGCTCTGTGATTGTATCTAATGACTTGAAAAAATCTTTCTTTCGTCAAATTTTAATACTTTCCATAACGAAGCAAATACAGGCTTTTTCAGTGGTAGTAGTTCCAAAAGCCCAAGCTCAAAAGCTACAGCGCTTTGGAGCACGTTTTCATTTCCAAATGTTTGTTTACACGTTCGGCAACTGATTTACTTTGTACAGCGGTAGTTGTTTTTGCTGTAGTAATCACTTTTTCAGAAGAAAAAATGATGTAATCACACCAACTTCGTGATCAGTCTCTCTTCTCAGCGGCCATATTGAATTTGATCTCTCGCTTTGGGATCATAAATTTAGCGGTAGTGGCTTTTTCCTGATAGCAAAATCAGAACTCATTGACGAAGAAAATCAAACGAATATTTATTCACCATATCCACAATATGTAGTTGGCAGAGATCTATTTAAACTCTACCACCAAAAGACAACAGGTAATAAATACGAGTATGGAGCAATTAATCGCTTTGAATATGAGTGGGGAGATGACGAATTCTCTGTTAGCGCAGGCCGACTTTTTGTCGATTTTGGACATGGAGCGACATTTAATCCTATCAACCCTTTTCATCTCAACACAAGTTTCTCAAACTCAAGCCTAGCAAAACTTGGAAATGATGGAATGAAGTTTAAAATTCATAGAGATGAGCAGCTTAAACTAAATATTTATATTTTTGGAGATAAGCGCTTCACAGATTATGAAAAAAAAGTAACAAGAAGCATTATCCTTCATGGGGACTGGCAATTAAACTCTGATACGCATATAAACTATATTCTAGGTGAAGATCTTAAAAGACATAAATATGGATTTGAGATTAGTAAATCGCTGGAAGAAAGCATGATTTTTGCTCAGTTTATTAAACTCTCGCAACGAATTGACTCAGAGAGTGCAAAAGCAAGAGGCTTAAGTCATAACATAATTGGCGTTAAGCATAATTTTAATTCTTCGTTCAAATCAACGCTTGAAATTGGAAAAAATGAAAATTTAAAATTAACTGGAAACTCTGGTGAAGAAACAACAATCACAGACTTAATTCCTGCTAAAAACTTTTCAAAATCATTATTTAGAAATGAAAAAGATGGACAAAATCAAGATAAAAGTTTAATATTAAACGTTAAAGCGTGTTCCACAAATTGGCTAGGGACTCAAAATTGTAAATATAATCATTCTCCTTATTTTATTTTTAAAGATTTAACACCTCCACAAATTACTAAATCAATTAATGGTGGTTTTTTAAAAGATAATAATAATATTGTTTTTGACTATACAGTTTTCGATTATGAATCAAGTGTAAAATCTTTAAAATATGTAATTATTGAAAATGGTACACTCCCAGTTGAACCAACAAATCCAGTTGTTGGATTTAACTCAAACCTCCCTAGTACATTTACAGCAACAAATCAAAATTTAGAAAATGGTAAATTTTATCAATTTATTTTCAAAGCTGAAAATGGTGTTCTTGTAGAATCTACAAATATTTTTTCAGACTCATTTTTAATTGATACATTTAGTCCAATAAATTCAAATATTTCATTAAACTTAAATCAATTTGATTACGCTTTTTCAAACTCAACATCAATTACTTTAGTACCTGGAAATGATTATGTATTAAATTATACAATTTTAAATCTTGTAGAATCCGGATTAAATCATACTAAACTAGCTATAACTAAACACCCACTTTTAAATAATAATTGTTTAAATCAAATTGAAAATACAACACAAATTATATACGATACAACAAATCGAACTGAAATTTTTGAATTTGAAACTGGATATTGTTATGAACTTGACTATTTTGTATTTGATAAAGCTGACAATGTAAACACAATTTCTCCAACTTCACAAATTAAAATTGATACAACACTTCCAACAATTGTGGGTTCAGTTGATGATGGTTCAAATTCACAAAATTACGGATTCGACGAAAGTCTAACTATTTTTCAAACTGTATGGACATTTGAAGATTTAGAAAGTGGATTAGATAAATATGAAGTATACTTATTAAAAAAAACTGACATCTTACCAAAAACTCTAGTTAAAACTTTCACAAATATAACTACTCCATATATTAATATTAAATATAACTCAACATACATTGAAGATGGTGCTGAATACTTTATACAGGTAAAAGCAACTAATAAAGCAAATCTTACAACAACAATATATGAATCAAACGGAATTACGTTATTTGAAGAAGTTGCCCCTCAACTAAAGACCACAAATAATTTATTTAAAGATCAATCAGGAAATGTTTTTGATTTTATTAATGATGGTATACTCAATATTGAATTTGAAGATGTAAATCAATTAAACATTACTTGTAGATATTATGAAAATGATATTAGTTATGATACTCTTCAAGGAACTGCTTGTACTAAAAATCAAAATACAATCTCATGTAATTTTCCAACAACTGAAAATATAAAATTATATAATTATTACATATCATGTTTAAATTTAGAACAAATTGATAATGCTAGAAACAAAAATGATAATACAAATAATTTTGACTTAACAATTTATAATGAATATAATGTAGTTCCAAATATTACTCAAATTAATTATGATATAAACTATTCAAATAATTTATCAAATTATACTAATTACAATTTATTAGAAAATGAATCAGTAACTTTCACAATTACATCAATTGATGATAACGCTCAAAATATTTATTATTCAAATTATAAATTTAATAATGGAAAACTTGGGGCTGAACAATTAAATGTATCAATTAATTTATCAACTCTATTTAATCCAAGTCAATATTATTTTAAATTTAATAATGATTCAAATATCATTAGTCCAATTCTACAAAATAATCCATCTTATTTAGAATTTTATTTTAATGAAACTATTAATAAATCTACATTGTCTCAATTACTAACTAGTACAGGTATTGAAAAATTTTCAATTTCAGGATTAGATAATGCAACATTTAGTAACTTAACTACTTTTAATTCATTAAATACAATACAATCTCAAAATCTAAATACTTCATTAAGTACTATTTCAAATTATAGTTTTTCAAATATTTTTGGAATTGCTAATTTAATTTCAGTAATAAAAAATGATTCATTTAATATTTCTCAAACTCAAATTTTAACAAATACTTACCAATTCACATACACTCCAAACACAAATCAAAGAATTGGTCTACAACAAACAAATATTTCATTTACTGATGGTTTATTAACTAATGATCTTGAATTTACATTTAACGTATCTCCAATTTATTATTCTCCAAAAATTAACACATCATATCAATTTCAAGCAAATACGACAAACAATAATTTAGTTTTAGAAATCGGAGAAGAAAAAATAATAAATTTATCAAATTATATTTATGAACAAAATGCTATTGTTGGATTGAATTCAACTTTAATATATCAAATTACTAATCTAAATTCAACAAATGTAAATAATTCAAATAATACTATTCAAAATTTTATATTAAATGATTTTAACAAAAATTCAAATATTTTAAATTTAACTACATTAACTCACACTAACACACTAAATATTTTAACAACAAATGTATTCAATCAATCAGTTTATTTAGAAATAGGATTAAACACAACAGATTACATTATACCAGTAATTAATGTAACAGACAAATATAATCAAAATACATTTAATTATACAAATCAAAACAATTCTATTTTAGAATTTAATTTTAACTCAACAAAAACATTATACAACGCAACATTAAATATTAATTCAGAATATTTTTCAATTTGTAGTAATTGTGAAAATAAATCTTTATTAATAGAATCAAATGATTTAATTATTGGTCAAAATACATATCAAATTATTTTTATTGGAAAAAATAATTTACCTTATATTCAATCCGGAACATTTGAATTTAGTTTTGTAAATCAAACTTCAATTCCTGATATTAAAGATTCATTTTTATCAAATGTTCCAATCCAAATAGAAATAAATAATTCAAATAATCTTTCTGATTTAATTAATGATAATTTAAATTCCACTCAAAATATTGAAATAATAAATAACCTAACAAATAAAACTTTAGTTGAATTTAATTATAATTTCACACTCGATAATTTATCTCTTGTGGGAACTAAAATTTTATATAATGAAAATATTGATGTTTCAACAATTTTAATTTCAAATATTCAATTACAAACTTTAAGTCAGTCAAGAACAAAAAAAGTATTTATTAAAGCGCCACAAGACACAAGTACTTACAATTCAGTTTGTGTTAAAGATGAACAATTAAATTCAATATCTCAAATTTCACAATTTTGTAATCAAAATAACGAATACGTAATTATTTGTAATAATGTTACTCAAAATAGTTTAACATGTGAGTACAATACAAATACAAGTCAATATATTGTTAGTGGATTGAGACATTCAGGAATTACTGTTTTTAACAGTGCAAATTTTGTTGATCCAAATTCTGGTGGGAGTGGGGGTTCTGGAGGAGGTTCATTAAATTATAACTTTGAAACAAAGTCAGAAAACCAAACACAAAATCAAACTGAAATAATAAAAACTCCAATTAAAATTGAACTAGACAAATTTGAAAACCAAAACTTAAAATTAAATTTATCAAATAAATTTAATTTCAAAATTAATGATTTACAAATCATTGGAAAATTCATTAAATCATCGGGAAAATTAGAATTTGTTGAAACATTATCAAATTCCAAAGTCTTTCAAATTACAACAAATATTCAAACTTTTGATTTAGATAAGGATGGATTTAAAGAATCACAAATTTATTATACAACAGAAGGAATTACATTTTATTTAAATTATAAATTATTACAAAAACCAAAAGAAAATGTTACACTTATTCCTCAAGTTATAATTCCAGAGGAGATACCTGAAGAAAAACCAGAAGAAAAACCAGAAGAAAAAGAACCTGAAACAAAATCCTCAAATAATACATTATTAATTATCGGATTATTAGTTTTAATATGTATTGTATTTACTGCGGCATATTATTTTTATAAAAAGAAAAATAATAATAGTGATAATAATGGTAATGGTAGTAATAATATATTTAAAAAAGGTGAATTTTCAAATTCAATACCTCAAATTCCAATTAAAAATGCTAATGATAGTTATTTAGTTAATAAATTAAAATCTGATCATAATGTTTTATTAATGAAATTAGAACTTGAAAAGTTAAATCGTTCTGGTTTAACTTGGACTCAATTATATATATATTTGAAAAATGAGGGATTATCAAATAATCAATTAAATTATTTATTCACATTTAATAGTTTAATTAAACAAATTAAAAAATTTTGTGATAAAAATAAAGCTGATTTTGGAATTCAAAATAAAATTCGAAATGAAGCTTGGATTACTGATTGTTTCTTTTATGAAAAACCAATGGAACAAATTGTTAGAGATATAGGGTTTATGATTAGTGGAGTAAATATTTATGGATTTAATGAAACTAAATTTCAAGAATTTTTCATTGATGAAATGATTACTGGATCTAAAAAAGATACTTTATCACAAATACAAAAAGATTATTTAGATAAAGAAATTAAAGAAAATTTATTTAGATTTGAGTGATTTGGTATCCTATACTCTCATTTATTAGCATTGTAGTATAAAACAAAATATTAAAAATAAAACTTGTAAGAATTTGGTATGGAAATACAAAATATTTTTTATGGAATCGGAATTTTCTTTCTTTTTCTAACAATAATTTATTTTCTAAGTACATACTTAGAAGATGTTCCAACAACAATTAAATCAGCGTTATCATTTCTGTTAGCAATTATTTTATTTGTACTTGGAGATTATTTAAGGAGGTTAGATAAATAATGGCAGGGTCAGCAGATTGGTCTATTGGGGTTGGAGTTTTAATTTTTATTATTGCAATTTGTTTTGCAGTGTACTTTTACTTAAAATACAAAAAAGTTAATCAAACAATATTTATTGCAAGTATTTCAACATATATTTTCGCTGTGTTTTACGCAATGGATGTATTTGAATTAAGTAAAAATGGAGTTTTAGGTTTATTAGTTATTTCAACTATTTTAATGATGGGTGTTGGTAAATATTTTTCAAAACATTCAAATTCATCAAATAGTTCAAAAACTAAAAAATTAAAAAAATAAAATGGTAAAAGAACAAATTAAAAAACATATTGGAAATTTTCATTTATATGTGTTAACTGGATTAATTTTAGTATTTTTTGGAGTTTTATTTTTATCAACAGCATTCAAAGATGTATCAATGGATTATATATTTCAAGAAGAAATTATTACAACTTCAGTTGAAGATATGCAATTAGGTACAATTAAATTAACAAATAATGGTCCAATAACTGCAAAAGTTGATTTAAAACAATTAGTTGCTTGTGATAATACTCAAAACATTGATTTAAGATATATAAGTTCAAATATTGATAGATATGGATATTCAAACTCTGTTTCATTAGAACTAGGTTCAAAAAAATCTGATGAAATTAAAATTATGGGTTCAAGATATGGGTATTATGATGAAAAAAATGAAAATATCACAAATTTAGATTTATATATATATGAATTAGAAAAAGATCAATATACATACGGACACTGTAAATCAGCAGAAAAAACTGATGCTTTTGCAAATATTAAAGTAAGTATTAATTATGATTAAAATGATTTTATTAAATAAAATTAGACAAAATAAAGCTCAAGTTTCAAATGTAACAATTTGGATTATCTTAGCTTTATTATTATTATTTATGTCTTTTTACATCTTTGGGGATAAAATTGATATGTTTAATTCAATGATTGGAACTAATGAATAATTTATTTATTTATTATTAATTTCTTTTCTATTATTATATTCTATTTTATTTTATTTTTATCAAATGTAACATTATCTAATTTTTCATTTAAATTACTAAAATTTACTAATGTTTCTCCACTTTTATCACTTTTTTCTAACCAGTCAATAATATCATTAGTTTGAGTAAAATATCCTGAAGTTTTATTCATTGGGAAATGTAAATTTCTAACTGGTCCATATTCTTCAAGTAATGCAAAAGAACTTACTGATTTAAAAACTCCTAATACTTTTTCATTTTCATCAAATAATGTTGATCCAGAAGTTCCAGGGAAATTATTTGGAAATGTTACATCTAATGGATTATATGAATTATTATCATAAATTAATGCTAATTTTTTATATTTTTGATTTATTCCTCCAATATCTTTTTGTATTATTCCTGATGATTGATATAAATCTCTCCCCCATCCAATAAATGTGTATTCTTTATTTAATATTTCTTCAGTTCTTACTAATTTTAAACAATCTTCTAAACTTGAAATAGTATGATTTTCAAGTTCTGTAAATGGGATTAATGAAACATCTAATTTTTCATTACTAATTAATTTTGTTTCTCTATTTTTACTAATTCCATTTACTACATGTTCATTAGTTAAAATATAATTAATTCCATTATATTTAATACAACTCCCAGATCCACGCCCATTTGAGATGTCTGGACTTTTATCTGATTTTTCACTAAATCTTTTTTTAATTTTTTTACTTTCAAAAACTTTGTTTTCAAGTAATTTTCTATCATTTTCTAATAAATCTTCAAAAGTTCTAAAATAAATCTTATTATCTTGAATAAATACAGCTCCAGCTGTTTTATTTTTTTTAATTTCTCTAGTAATTTCTAATTTAGAAGTATTTGATTGTAAAAATGTATTATATGTCCATTGTGTTGCTGCCATAACTGTAGTGCCAATACAAACACCAATTGTCATTTGTTTGACATGTTCATAAATAAATCTTCCGTTCATATTTTACTTACTTTTAAATAGTATATAAATATTCACAAATATTTGTAATTAAATTTATATAATTCATAAAATTATTTAATTTTATGAATAAACCTAAAACAAACCAATTAGTACAATTAAAACAAATTCAAGTTAAAGATTTTTCACTTGAACACACAATTGACTGTGGACAATTCTTTCTCTATGAAAAAAGTGAACAGGATGGGTTTTATTATGTAATCGAAACTGATAAAGTTTTCAAAATCAAACAACAAGGAGATACTTTATTCTATAGTGGAACTAAAAATGTTACAGAACAATTTATTACGCACTTTTTCTCACTTGATGAGGATTTACAACAAAGAACTAAAAACTTCACAGATAAGACCTTAACAGAAGCTCTTGAACTATATTGGGGATTAAGAAACATTAGACAAGATTTATTTCAATGTATGATTGGATTTGTATGTTCTTCCGCTTCAAACATTCCAAAAATTAAAAATAATCTTAGATTATTATGTAAAAACTTTGGAGATGAAATTGAGTTTGAAGGAAATAAATATCACACTTTCCCAAAACCAGAACAAATAAATAATTTAGAGATAATAAAAGAATGTAAAACTGGATATAGAGCTAAATTTATATATTCAATTTCTGAATCATTACAAAAAGATAATAATTTAGAACTAATTAAAACTCAAAATTACTTAGAATCTAAAAAAGAATTAATGAAATTTATGGGGATTGGTACAAAAGTTGCTGATTGTATTTGTCTTTTTGCTCTTTGTCATAAAGAATCTTTTCCAATTGATACTTGGATTATTCAAATAATTGAAAAAATGTATTTAGGCGGAGAAAAATATACAATTAAACAAATAGAACAATTTATTCAAAAACAATTTAAAGAAAATAAAGGTTTAGCTCAACAATATTTATTTCATTGGGCAAGATTTAATTTAAAAAATTAAATTTTGACTTAAATAAACTATTAGTTTATTTTTATGTGAAATCATTTTACACTGTAATCACATTTAAATTACAATCACATAAGGGTTAAAAATAAGTATAATATTTAAAAATAAAGTTATAAAAAATTAAATAAATTTAATCTCTAAATTCTACAACTTGCTCAATACTAAACCTTGCTTTCGGATACCCAGGCTTATCAGCAAACCCAAAAGGAATAACCATTGAAACCCCATAATCTTTAGAATCAATTCCTAAAATTTCTAAAACTGAATCTTCAACAAATCCTTCCATAGGACATGAATCGATACCTAAACTCTTAGCACCAGTCATCATATTCCCCGCTGCAATATAACACTGCATTTTATTCCAAGCATCTCTTAACTCAAAACTTTTACCAAATGCCATACCTTCAGCCATATTAGTCATAAACTTTGCAGTTTCCTCAGGCATACGAGCATTAAATGTATCGGCAATATAAGTTGATCCTTTAACAAATTCTTTTCTTTTATTTAAAATTACAACAACTTCACTAGCTTGAGCAATTTGAGGTTGATTATAACAAGCAGGAACTAATTTTTCTTTTAATTCTTGATTTGATACAACAATAAATTTCCACTGTTCTAATCCGTAACTTGAGGGAGATAATCTACCAAATTCCACAATTTTATTTAAATCATCTTTAGAAATTTTCTTTTCAGTTGAAAAGCTCTTAGCTGCAAATCTTTCATTCATTACATTCATAAAATCCATAACTATAAAAAGTATAGTATTGTTTATAAACATTATTTAGAAAAAGTATATATTAATAAATAATTCACAACTTTAAAAAGTATAGTATTGGGATAAAACTAATTACTGGATTCAATCCAATCAATCATAGGTTGTTTATCCATAAACCCAGTTTTTCTTGAAACAATATGTTTATCTCTAACCAAAAACATAGCAGGAATACCTTGAACTTGAAATTCACCTGAAATATCTTTTGATTTATCAACATTAATTTTAATAAAACTAACATCATCAAATTTTTCAGATACTTTTGAAAAAACAGGTCCAAGTGCCTGACAAGGTCCACACCAATCAGCACCAAAATAAATTAAAATTAATTTTTCAGTAGTATAAACTTCTTGTTTAAATTCTTCAATTGTTACTACATTTTTATAACTCATTATTCATTTTCCTCAATTAATTCTTCACCAGCCATATTCCAAGCTGAAACTCCACCAATAAGATTGTACACAGCCAAAAATCCGTTACTTTTCATAAATTCCATAGCATTAGCTGACCTAGCACCAGAACGACAATATAATAAATATAATTTATCTCTATCTAATTTTAAAATATCATCTCTAAAATCTACTTGAAATATATCATAATTAACAGAATTTTTAATAAATCCATTTTCAAATTCATCAAGTGTACGCACATCTAAAATACACACATTTTCTCCTACCATTAATTCTTTAAATTTTTTAACATTAATATCCATTTTTAATTTAATTTACTCTTCTTCCTCAATTACTGCTGGTGTAACATTCTTTTTTACAGGCCTTTTCATTTGGCAAGCTGTTAAATTCTTAATTAAAGAATAATTAGCCCATCCCATTAAAGGAATTGTTAAAACTTTTAATTCTAATCCATAAAATGGAAAAATTGAAAAAAATCCAGCAAGACCAATATAACTTGCTAATGTAATAGAACAAGCAGGACATCCAGCAACAACAATTGCAACAAATCCTCCTAAAATTCCTGAAGAATTTTCTTTAGCTGAAAAATCAGAAAATAAAATAATCTTATATGCTGAAACTGGCACAAAAATCATAAATAAGATACCTATAATAATTTGAGTAATAGTTTGAATTATAAAATAGTTCATACCTAAATTTCCAATAGTTAAATCAGAATTTGAATAAATATAAACAATTGAAAAATAAATCAATCCAATAATTATTCCTAGTAAAGAATATTTCCATTCTTTAAATACTAACTTTAAATTTGAATAAATTTGTGTATCCATTAAATAAAATAAAGTTTTTTTATTTATAAATAAATTGTTAAACTATTAAAAAAATACCAAAATAACAATTAAAAATAGTTAAATTATAGCTAAAAATAATAATGTATATAAATACATTATTAGAAATATTATTATAATGTCGAATAATAATAAAGACCTAATTTTAAAAGTTTCAAATTTTGAAAAATCTTATGGAACTAAAGATTTACTCGATAAAGCAGAACTTCTAATTCATAAAGGTGATAAACTAACTCTACTTGGACAAAATGGATGTGGAAAAACAACTTTTATTAAATGTTTAGCTGGGGAAGATGATTATTACGGGGATTTAGAATTAAACTCTGAATATAAATTAGCAATTATGGAACAAGAAAAATCTTTTGAAAATACTCAAAAAACTTTTTCTGATTACTTAGAAGATAAAAAAAATAATTTATTAGAAAAACAATCAGTATTAGAAGAAAAATTTACAGATCCAGAAATTTTCGAAGATACAGAAAAATACGAAAAATTATTAGCAGACTGTACAAAATTACAAATAAGAGCAGAATCAAATATTGATGAAATCAAAATAAAACAAATACTTACTGAATTAGGATTTGAAATGAATGATTATAACAAACCAGTAATCTCAATGTCAGGAGGACAAAAAATTAAATTAAGATTAGCAGAAATTCTAAGTAGAGACGCTGACTTTTTTATTTTAGATGAACCAACAAACCACTTAGACTTTAAATCAATTAAATGGTTAGAACAAAAAATTAGAAATACAGATAAAACATTTTTATTAATTTCTCACGATAGACATTTTGTATCTGTTGTTTCAAATAGAATTGTAGAAATTGAAAATAAAAAATTTATAAATTATGATTGTGGATTCAATAACTTTCTTATAAGAAAAAAGAAAAGACACGAAGAAATTAAAAATAAGTTTACTAGTGTAGAAAGAGAGAAAAAAAGATTAAAAAAATCTGAGGATGAAAAAAGAAAATGGGCTCATCTAGTAGGAAGTAAAAAAATGAAAGTCCAAGCTGACAATATTAAGCGAAGAAGTGATAATTTGGGTACAATTGATAATCCAGATGAATACAACGACACATATAACTTACATTTCTACAATGGAGATTTTACAGCAACACAAGTATTCAAAGGTCAAAATTTATTCAAACAATTCCCAAACCAAGTAATACTAGATAACGTAGATTTCTTAATTGAAAAATATGAAAGAATTGTATTACTTGGAAAAAATGGAATTGGAAAATCAACACTTCTAAAAATGTTCGCAGGACACGACCAAGACTACACTGGAAAGCTACAAATTAACCCAGACCTAAACATTGGATACCTAGACCAAGAATTTGCAGACATGGACCCAAAACAAACAGTAATGCAATATCTTTGGGAAGCAGATCAATCTTTAATGGAACATCACGTAATTTCATACTTAATTCAATTTGGATTTGATTTAACAAGAATAGATAATAAAATTGAAAAATTAAGTGGTGGAGAAAAAACAAGAATTTCATTAGTAAAATTAATGTTATCAAGATTTGATGTTCTCCTACTCGATGAACCAACAAATAATCTAGATGTAGAATTAATCGAAAGTTTAGAAAAAGCACTAATTGATTACAAAGGAACAATTGTATTTGTAAGTCATGATAGAAGATTTATTGATAGAGTTGCTAAAAAGATTTTTATAATTAAGGATAAGCAGATTGAAGTTTTAAGTGGGGAATATAAAAAATTCTCAATTAATTCTTAAAAGGAAAACTATATAAACTCAATTCGTTGTAACCTATTAAATGAATTTATATGAATCCCAACTTTATTTAGTAGCACCATGGGCAAAAACTGTAATGTCTGAATTAAAAACTATAAATAATGGAAGTTTTTTAGATCCTAGAACTGGTTGGGTTAGAAGAGATATTAAACAATCAGAATCTATTTTTGAACACACATGTAAATTAGCTCTAGCTGCCTATTTCTTATTTGGAACAAAAGATGCAATTGACCAATGTATAATTCACGATGCTCCAGAAATTTTCACAGGTGATGAAATCCCTTGGGAAATCTCAGCATCAGATAAATTTTCAAATGAACAAAGAGCTATCAAAAATTTATCACAAATTCTAACAGATGGTCCATATTGGGAACATCAATTTAACAAATTTGAATCAAAAAAAGGTTTTTCAGAATATTTAACTCAATTAGATAAAATTTGTCCAGCAATACAAGCATTAAATTATAACAAAAATCCAGAAAATAGGAATAAAAATTTAGAGGAATTTTATCCTTACGCTTTATCAAAACTAACTTCACCTAACTTAATGGATATTTTAAATCAAATGCACATTATAGAAATTCCAGACTCAGTGGACGCATATTCAATTTACTTTGATAAATTAAAATCAATGAAACAATCAGTTTTATATTGATTTTTAAATTAGGAATAAAATTAAAATTAAATAATTTATTCTAAATTATTTTTAGCTAAATTAATTTCCCTCATAACAAGCCCAAGCGTCACAGTAATAATTACACTAAACCCTGTAATTAACATAAAAATAAACCAATTTTTAGTATCATCATATAATTCAACAACTTCAATAGTATCTTGAACTTCTACTTCAACTCCATCAATTAAAATAGTTTCCGAAAATCCAACTAAAATAACTTGAAATAAAAATAATATTAAAAATAAATTCTTAATTAACTTCATAAACTTAAAATTATATCTAATCTATATAAATAAATGTAATTTTAAATAAGTCAATAAACTCCAAAATTAGAATTAAAAAATAAAAATAAAAAAATAAAATTTTTTGATAAATCAAAAATTAAATTTAACTAAATAAAACTTCTGGGAAAAATAATAATAAAATCCCAATTCCAAGCATTACAACTCCACCAATTACTTTTGAATAACCAGCATACTTAGTAGTCCAATCTGAGTTAGCAGCCCAAGCAGCTAAACCAAACACAATAAAATCATCTAACATAAAAAAGAAATCATATACTAAAATATAATAATATTTTGTTAAAGTACTAATATCTGAAATTGCTAATAACTGTGTAAACATTGCAGGTAATCCAGCAGAACACACAAACTCAATCGCGTTAATCACAATAGCTAACATAATCACTGAAATTAAACTAACAACAGTAATAGGAGAATGAATAATCATATCGATTTTCTTCATAGTTTTCTTCTTAGAACCAGCATCACCAACTTCACAAGCAATCTCTCCACCTTTATCATAATAATCTTTAATAGACATAACTCCAGTATAAAGCGCAAACGCTCCAACTAAATATAATACCGTTTGAGAAATCCCAATAAACATAAATAAATTCATCCAACCAGCAAGCACAACAAAATACATAATAGCTTCAGTTGCAACAAAAGTTCCAACAATAATATACATCTTCTTTTTATCACCAATAGTTGATGCTAAAGAAATCAAATAAATCAATACCCACATAGCACACGGATTAAATCCGTCAAGTAAACCAATAATTGCTGCTGCACCAAATAATCCCATTGACTTAAAATCAAATTCATATCCAAAAATATTTAGTACTGAATCTGATTCTTCTAATGCAGTTGTAGAGGTATCTAAACCTCCAGCATAAAAATAAGAAATTAAAACTAATCCTAAAACAAAAATACCAGTTAATAAATGAAACCAATTAATATCTTCCTTTTTCAAACTCTTTGCTTTTTCATAAGCCTTCTTAAAATGTTTTTTTACCATTTTTAAAAATTAGAAATTTAATTTAAAATTAAATTTATTCTCCTCTTAAACTTACAGTTCTAGTCATAGTTGAAGCATCCCAATTTTCTTCAATTTTAGCTTGTTCAGCTTCAATCATTTCAACTAACTTTTTACCTGTCGTTTCATCAGATCCATATCCAATATTAAATTCTCCAGATTCAAAAACTGTTAAAGGAGTTCCTGGAAATTGTTCAGGCTCTAATCCTTCAACTTCATTTGCAATATCTTTATATCTATTTAAAGTTCCAGCAGCTGATAACTCGAAAGTTTCAATCTTTAAATTTGGATACTTAACAATTAAATATTTATTAAAAGCATTTTGTTTAATACAATGTGGACAAGTTTTTAAATGAAAATAAGTCATTGTAATCACATCATCACCAAATTCTAAATCATCTTGATTAACTTCCTCTGGAGCAGTTCCAATCATAATTCCAAAAATTAATGCTACAACTAATAAAATTCCTCCCCACATCATCATTGATTTTTTTCTTTGATCTGCAACTTTTGCATCTCTATTCGCTTGCGCTTTTGACGCTTTTTTTTCTGTTCCTTTATTTGCTACCATTTTATACGTTTATATTTTATATGTTTATATTATACTATATATTAAAAATTTATAAATAATCTTTTATAAAAATGATTATTCACTCATTTATTTTCAAATTAAAATTATTGATTTAAAGCAGATTCAATTTCAGCCTTAATAACTGAATAAGGTTGAGCCCCAACAATTAGTTTACCATTAATTAAAAATGACGGTGTTCCTGAAACTCCTAACTGACTCCCCTCAGCTAAATCTTCATTAATTTCATCTAAAACTGAACTATCAATAATACAACTATCATAACTATTTGAATCCATTCCTAACTCAAGAGCCCATTTTTTATAATTACTAGCACTTAAACTTCCTTGATTTGAAAATAATGTATCATGAAACTCAAAATATTTTTCATTTCCTAAATCTCTTAACACACAATTTGCTGCCGCGGCTGAAGGAATTGCTTCAGGGTGAAATCCTAATGGAAAATCTTTGAATACAAAATTAACTTTCCCAGTATCAATATAATCTGTTTTTAATTTTCCATAAGACTCAGAAAAAAACTTGGAGCAAAAAGGACACTCATAATCTGAATACTCAATAATTGTAACTTTAGCATCAGGATTTCCAGCAGTTGGTTCACCTTCAAAACTAATTGAAGATACATCAACAGCTTGAGCACTTGGAGCATTCCCATTAGGTTGAGCAACTGAACCGGAACCATCACCATAACCAGGAGCATTTCCAGCAAAAAAACTATCAAGTCTTGAAACCTTAGATTCAATATCTAAAATTTTAGAATCATTATTTGTAACACTTAATAAAAGTCCACCTACTACTAAAAACTGTAAAACAATTACAGCTAAAATCCAAACTAATAAAGTTTGCGAATTTTCTTTTTTCTTTGAAGTATGTTCATTTGTTTTATTCTTCATAATATTAATTTGATTTTTTCATATATAAAGAAATTTTAAAAACTTAAAAACAATAGAAAAATAAAAGTTAAACAATAGTTAAAATCGATAGTTTCAGCAATAATCTAAACAAAAAAGTTTAAAATAAATAATAATATCTTAATAAAATAAAATATTTAAACCATTAAATTAAAAACTTAAAAATCTTAATTAAATTATGAATTCAAAAAGTTTAAGCACAGAAATTGGTAATAAACTTAATAATTCTAATTCTAACTCTAATCATAATAATTCTAATAAAATATATCTAAATTCAAAAGATAAAGAAAATATGAATTTTATAATTAATTTATCTAATAAAATAAATAACTCTTTAAAATTAATTAATCAAAAAAAAACTTTAAAATATGAAAAATTAAATTTTAAAAATAAAATTTGTCTAATTAAATATCATAAATCTCACAATGAAAAATTACTCATAAATCTTAAATCAGAGATATTAGATTTTTATAACTAAATAATAAAATAAACAATCAAATAATTAATCTCTTATTTAATTTAATTTTTAAATTAATTATCTCAAAAATAAATGTTTATTTCTTCCCTGTTTTCTAATTCCAACAAGTCCACGTTTCTCAAGATCATTTACTTTAGAAAGAACTGTTGGATGAGATAAACCTAAATGTGATTTTAAGTCTTTAAATGTAGGGAAACTTCCTCTTGAAGTTTCACTTCCAATAAATTCTAAAATTTTTCTACAATCTGAATCCATAATCATATCCTCATTAATTTCAGCTAATTTATTTTCAGTTATTTCTTTAATTTCTTCAGTTTCAGAATTAAATTTAGAAACAGTACTATGTTGATCTAAACTAAATTTAAAATATAACATTAAAAATAAACACAATAATAAAATTTCAAAAATTAAAAATTTTACTAAAATGATTTTTTGATAATCAGCTCTAAATTCAATAATATGTTTCATTTCTAATTCAACATCATCTAAAATAATTTTAACATTATTTTCATATAACTCTAAAAGTTGATTAATTTCAGAACTTGAACCTCCTGATTTATATAATTCAATAATTTTAAGTCTAACATTTGTAATTGAATAATAATCATCAATTGTAGTGGCTAATTTTACAGAAGTAAATAAATCAGAAGTTTTCAAATTAATTAAATTTGAAATTACTGAATTTTCATTTTTCTCAAATTCTAAACTATTTGGAATTTCAGAACTTACAATACTACCAAATAATAAGATACGATATAAATTAGAATCTTCTTTATGAATTTGTGTAATTACATTTTGAAGCGAATTAATTGAATCAATATCTTTAGAAGATACTTCACTAATTGAGCCTAAAAAACTAAAATATAATATAAATAAAGATATTATTGAAATAATTGAATATGTAACAATAATATGTTTTTTATTTAAAAAATTTTTCTCCATAATAATAAAATTGCTTTTTAAGTATATAAATATACTTAAAGAATAGTTAAAACCTAATTTTAAATCATAATTTAATATTTTTCATTTTTAACTATTTTTTAACTATATTCTCAAATTTAATTTCATTAAAAATATAATTTTGAAACCTAAAAGTCACACCACAAAATTACAACAATAAAATAAAAACTACAATCAATAGATTAAATTATGAAAAAAATATTAATAATTCAAACAAGTTTAAATAAAATTGGAAATACAAACAAAATAGCAAAATTCGCATATGAAAACTTAAAAAATGAAAAAATTTATCAAGTTGAATATTTAGATCTAAAAAATACAACTATTGAATTATGTGATGGTTCAAAATTGGATCAATATTCAAAAAAAACACAACAACAACACAAATACATTCAAAGTTTTGATGGATATATTTTAGCAAGTCCAATCTATAATTATGATATTTCTGGTGTTTGTAAAAATTTTTTAGATATTCATACTCAAGCAATGGAGAATAAATATTTGGGATTAATTGAAAGTGCTGGGAGTCTTCATCATCCAAAAAAACCATATAATGCTTTAAAAGATAATTTATCATATTTTAAAGTTAATTTATTAGAAGTTTCTCCAAGGGCAACATACAAAAGTTTTAATGGAAATGAATTAATTGATGAAACATTTAAATCTGAATTTAATAAATTAAAAATTGAACTAGGTAAGGTAATTGTAGAACATAAATCACATGGGATTGATTAATCTTTTTAATTTTTATTAAATATTTAGCTAATTATAAAGTTGAGATTAGGAATCAATACTTTTATATACTTTAATATCTAAGAACCTTATATGATAAAATACTTAAACTTTCCAATCCAAGTAGACACTGCTAGAAGAATTAACTTAAATAGAGAATTAAATCCAAGAATTACAGAGTATAACAAAGATGCAACAAATAAAATAAATCCATTAACTGGACAAAGTTATTTGAAAAACTTCAGAGGAGTTCAAAGTTCAAGAATAAGAATTGGTATGGGACAAATTGGTAGGATTTGGGATGAGGGAGAAATATTTCCAACTTTATCAGATTATTTACATCTTCAAACAGTACTAGGGACAATGGACAATGCGGACAATGACTTAAAGGTTCGAGAAAGTTTTGAAAATTTAGTTAAAAATATTGAAAAATTACAAATAGGAATTGATTCAATTAATAATAATCAAAGTTTAGAAACAGCATTAAATAACCTTAATGAAATAACTACTTTAGAAGTTCAAGGAAGTATAAATCAAGCTCAAAAAAATTATTTAAATAAAAATTCTTCATTTTTTCCATACCTATTACAATAAAATAGAAAATAAACACAATAAATTGTGATTATTTATAATTAATGAAATTCGCAGATTTAGCGAATTTCCAATTCTAGAATCTTACATTTCGCTCAAGACTCGTCGCAAAGCTCCTCACATCAGCAAAATATAAAATAAATATTTATAAATGCTCTCGAACATATATAGTTATTATGACAAACGACAAGCCAAACGTTAAAATTAATCTAGAAGATTTAGCAACTTTCTGTAAAAAGAAAGGATTTGTATTCCAAGCCGGAGAAATTTACGGTGGATTAGCCGGATTTTTTGACTTTGGACCTTTAGGAGTAGAACTAAAGAATAATTTAAAGAATTTATACTGGAAAGAATTCGTACAAAAAAGAGAAGATATGGTTGGACAAGACGGAGCAATCATTACAAATCCAAAAGTATGGAAAGCTTCCGGACACGTTGATACTTTCGGAGATATGTTATTAACAACAAAAGATACAAAAACAAAACTAAGAGCAGACCATTTCATCGAAGATGAATTAAATATGCCTGGTGATGCCCTTGGGCCAAAAGAAATTGAAGATTTAATTGTAAAACATAACTTAAAATACCAAGGAGAAGACTTCGAATTACCAATTCAATTTTTCAGTGGAATGTTAAACACACAAATCGGTGCAGATGTAACTAAACAATCTAAAGCATACTTAAGACCTGAAACAGCACAATCAATTTTTCCAAACTTTAAAATTATCGCTGAAACATCAAGACAACAATTACCATTTGGAATTACACAAATCGGAAAAGCATACAGAAACGAAATTTCACCAAGAGACTTTGTATTTAGATGTAGAGAATTTGAACAAATCGAAATGGAATACTTTTACCATCCAGAATCAACTTGTGAACAATTAACTGAAGAATTATTAAATACAAAATTAAAAATTTTAACAGCGCAGGCGCAAGATGATGAAAGTTTTGAAATGATTGAAACAACAATCAAACAATTACACGAAGATGAATCTTACAAATTAAATACTTTCCACGCATACTGGTTAGCTAAATACTATAACTGGTTAGTAAATGAAGTTGGATTAAAACCTGAAAACTTAAGAGTAAGACAACACGTAGACACTGAATTATCTCACTACTCAAACGCAACATTTGATATTGACTTTAAATATCCAATGGGATTCAAAGAAATGTTAGGAATGGCAAACAGAGGAAACTTTGATTTAACACAACACCAAACACACTCCAAAACAAAAATGGAAATCTTTGATGAAAAAATGAAATCAAAAGCAATTCCAAATGTAATTGAACCTTCAATGGGAGTTGAAAGATTTATGATGGCTGTTTTATATCAAGGATATGAAGACGACAAAGAAAGAGGAAACATCGTATTAAATTTAACTCCAAAAGTTGCCCCATACAAAATAGCTGTATTACCTTTAGTAAACAAATCTGGATTACCAGAAGTTGCTAGAGAAATCTTTGATGAATTAATTGAAGAAGATATTGAAGTTTTATACGATAAATCAGGAAGTGTAGGAAAAAGATACGCTAGAGCTGATGAAATCGGAATTCCATTTTGTTTAACAATTGACTTTGAAACTTTAGGACAATCAAACGAAGATGATTCTGAAGAAGTAAAATCAGAAAAGAAATCAAATGAAGGAACTGTAACAATTAGAGATAGAGTTACAGGAAAACAAACAAGAGTTGAAATCGAAAACATTTCCGCAATTATTAAAAATTTAATAAAAGGAAAAGTAACTTTTGATTTAATCTAATTTGAAATTTGGCTTTTTTTAATCAAAATTCAACTGATGTAGATTTAAATAATTTAAATCTAAAATCAATTTTTCTAAATTATAAATTTAAAATTACCCTAACATTAGGTCTTGTAATACTAGAAAATATATTATATCTATTCTTTCCACTTGTACTAGGATTTGCAATTAATGGTTTAATTCAAGATAATTTAGTGTGGTTATGGGCTTTATTATTTCTTGGACTTGGAGATATGTTAGTTTCAGCAATTAGAAGATTTTATGACACTAGACTTTATGGTAAAATTTATGAAGATTTAACTCCGGGTGTTGTTGAAAATGAATTTAAAAAAACTAAAAAAGTTTCACAAGTATCTGCAAGAGTTGATATGTTAGAGGAATTAATTGATTATTTTGAAGAAACTTTACCAGAAATAATTGGAACAATAATTAGTTTAGGTGGAACTTTATCAATTTTATATTTTTTAAATTTAGACGTATTTACTCTAGCTCTCATTGTAATGTTTTTAGTTATGGGAATATATAGGATTACTAAAAATAAAACATCACGATTACACACAGCTCTAAACGACACAAAAGAAACACAAGTTGATATAGTAAAACATAATTCAAGAAAAAAAACAAAAACTTTCTCAAACAAATTAATGAGATGTTATATTAATTTATCTGACTTAGAAATGATTAACTATGCAGTATCATTCACACTTTTGATAACTTTAATTTGTGGAAGTTTATATCTAATCGTCCAAGGCGGACTAAAAGATTATGGAGCAATTTTTTCAATAGTATTATATCTTTTTAATTTTTTAGAAGATGTAACTGATATGCCAGTTTTTTATCAAAACTATATTAGATTAAATGAAATTATGTCAAGATTAAAATAATTATTAATTTAATTTTATTATGATTGTTTTATTATCAATATTATTAATTGTGCATTCTGTATTATGATTCATTAAATCTAACTTATTTTTTATTTCTTTAGGAATCAATATGTAATCGCTAGATTGTGTTTTACCTCGTTTAATAATTTTTGATTTGATATTTATCTTTTCTTCAGAAAATATTACATATTTGTCAGTCACATTGAATTTATTTTCATGTTCACTTTTATTTATTTCAAATGTTATTTTATATTTATCTTTTAAATTTTCCAATTCTAAAATTTTAGCCATTAATAATTAAAGAAATATAATATTTAAATATTTTTTTATTTGTTTTTTCAATTAATTTAAATTTAATTAAACTTTTTTTCTTTTTTTTCAACTTATTGAAAATTAACCTATTTGATTTATAAATCAAATAGTACTTCTCTTACTCTGATATTTAAAATGGAAAAAACAAACTTATTTAGAAAATTAAACCCACAGTTTCCAAAAATTAAACAAACTTTATTTTCTCCAAAGACTAGAAAAAAAGTTGTGAAAAGAGCTCAACAAAATTATCGTGCTGGAATAAAACAAAACCAACCTTTAATTGAAGTTGCAAATATGTATATTGAAAATTCAAATTTAGATTTTGGAACAAAAAATTCTTTACAAAATTTATGTATTCATAACAATATTGCTCAAAAAACTTTAAAAAGATTAAAGAGAAATTCAGCAATTAAATATGCAAATCTAGCAAGTTCTTCAAATTTAGACCAATTAACTCTTCAAACTCAAAATCCTAATGAAAATATTAAATTAGAAGAAATAATTTCAACATTTAAACTTCTAAAAATCGCATCAGAATTAAATTTAGATTATGGTGAAAGAACCTCTCAAAATTTTTATAATTTAGTAAAAGAATCAGGATTTATTACAACTCCCAAAAGAGAAGCATTATTTGATAAAATAACTGGAGAATTAACAGGTGTTGGAAGATATTTTGATCATGGAAGAATTGATAAAACTCACCAATTAGAGCAATTTGATTATGTAATTGGACCAGTAAGAGCTAAAAAATAATTCAAACTTTAAACTAATTTCAAAACAAAACTCTTTTAAAGATTAAATCATTAATCTTTCTTTTAATAAAATGGTAAACAAAAATAATAATAAAACAAAAATTACTACTAATACTTTCAAATTTGGAAGACCAATTATCGCTGAAAAATTAGTAAAACAAGCTTGGGAAAGAAATTCAGGATTAGAATCAATTTCAAACAATTATTGTGCTCAAAATTTAATTCAAGATGCAAGAACTCAAAATGATTTAACTTTATTAGCTAAATTTAATGGAGTTAGACCAAGTTTAATTAAGTTAATGGATGGAAAAAACTCACACGCTGCATATTTAATAAATGCTACATTAAATGATTATATTCACCCATCAGACAAACTAACTTTATACCACCACGATTATATTTTAAAACAATATAATAAATTAATTAAATAATTATTCTTAATTAACTAAACAAATAATTAATTTTTGTTTGAGTTATTATTTAAACCATTTTAACCAACAATTTTATAAATCTCTAATTTCATAACACATTATGACAAATAATAACTCAAATGTTTTTTCATTAGAAAAAAGATTAAAACAAAATAATAATACAAGTTCTAATGCAAGTTCTAATTCAAATCCTTTAACAATACAAACAAACGCATTAACTGATGCAATATTTGATATAAACGCATCTTTTTATGGGGAACAATTAAGTTCAAAAGTAATTTATAGTTTTGCATTAGAATCATACTTTCAATTAATATCTAAAAATTTTTTTAGCGTTTTAAAACCTCAAATAGAAATTGAACCTCATTTAATTCAAATGTTCTCAAAACCAGAAAAAAGTTACCAAAAAAGAGAATTAGAATTATCAAAAACTGATTTAGATAATGTTTTAGGACTTGAACATCAATTTGATTTAATATCTCAAGATGAACATTATTCAAAAGCATATAAAATAACTCAAATTCCACAACGCCAACAATTATTTAATAATGCCTGTAATAATTACACTAATTGTTTATTTAAACATTTAATTGGGCAAGGATCAGAAATTAATTTTCCAACTTTAGAAGAATTCAAAAAAAATCCAAATCTTGATTTTCAAGCAAAATTAATGTTAAATAATTTAGATAAATTAATCATAAAACCTTCAACATATAATCATCAAACTGGGGAAATACATACTGAACCAGACTTAGATATTAGTCAGGAAGAATATAATACTCAACTGAAATCTTTTTCATAATTTTTATAATTTAAATATTTTTTTATAACTTTCAAATTATTTTTCACAAATTATAGTATTTAATACAGTTAACCTTTTTAAATAAAAACTAACTTATATTATTATGAAACAAATTTTAATTACATTTTTAAAAGAAAATATAGAATCAAGCGAAGGTTTAGATTTTGACAAATTAATTGAAAAACCAAAAAGCGCAGCACACGGAGATTTTTCATTTCCCTGTTTTCTATTAGCAAAACAGCTAAAAGCAGCACCGCCACAAATAGCGACACAATTAAAAGAAAAATTTGAAAAAATTTTACCAGATGAATTCTCAAAAGTTAGTGCTATGGGACCTTTTTTAAATTTCACAATTAATTCTGGACAAATTACTGAAACAATTTTAAAATCAATTGAATCAAATCAATTCACAAACATTATCTCAGAAAATCCACAAAAAGTATTAATTGAATATCCAAGTCCAAATACAAATAAAAATATACACATCGGACACGTAAGAAATATTTTATTAGGAAATACATTGATTAACATTTTAAAAGCTACTGGAAATAATGTAATTAAAACATCAATTAACAATGATAGAGGAATTGCAATCTGTAAAGCAATGATGGGATATGAAATGTTTCACAAACAAGACACTCCAGAATCTCTAGGATTAAAATCTGATGAATTTGTTGCAAAATGTTATGTAGAATTTGAAGCAGCAACAAAAAATGATGAAACTTTAAATGATAAAGCGCAAGCAATGTTAGTTAAGTGGGAAGCAAATGATAAAGAAACAAAAGATTTATGGAATAAAATTTTAGAACTCGTATACATTGGATACAAAGAAACATTTCAAAACTATAAACTGGGTGAATTTGATGAACAATACTATGAATCTCAAATTTATGATAAAGGAAAAGAAATTGTCGAAGACGCAATTAAAAATAAAGTTGAAGGTTTTAAATACGATGAAGAATCAGGAGCAGCTTTAGTTGATTTTGAAAATGAAACTTTTGGTAAAAAATATCTTTTACGAGGAGATGGAACAACTCTATATATGACTCAAGATTTATACTTAGCTAAACTAAAAGAAGAAAAATATAATGCCGATAAATATGTATTTATTGTTGGAAAAGAACAAAAGTATCACTTTGAAGTATTATTTGAAATTTTAGGAAGATTAGGTTTAGGTGGAGCAGATAAAAATTACCACTTTGCTTATGGTTATGTATATAATAAAGATGGAACTAAATTCTCATCAAGAGCTGGAAATGTTGTAGGAGCTGATTGGCTTTTAGCAGAAATGGTTGAACATTCTAAAAAGAATTTATTAAATAAAGAATTAACAAAAGACTTGCCAGAAACTGAATTAAATATTAGAGCAAAAAAGATTGGATATGGAGCATTAGCATTTTCAATGTTAAATGTAAATTCATTATCTGATATGAAATTTGATATGGATAAAGCATTAGCATTTGAAGGAGAAACTGGACCTTATGTACAATATACTTATGCAAGAATTAAATCAATTTTAAGAAAAGCAGAACAAGAAAATATTTCAAGTGAAAATATTGATTTTAATAATTATAATGAATCAGAAGTTCAATTAATTAAACAATTAGGTGAATATAAATCTGCGGTATTACAAGCAGAACAAAAGTACAAGCCATCAGCAATCTCAAACTATTTAGTAAGAGTTTGTCAATCTTTTAATGAGTTTTACCAAAATAATAAAATTATTGCTGGAGAACAAGATAAATTACAACAAAGATTATTACTTATTGAATCAACCTCTAAAGTAATTAAACAAGGATTAGAATTACTAGGAATTGAAGTTCTTGAAGAAATGTAATTTTTGACTTTGTCAAAAATTATTTCACTTATTTTTATCACACCTTATTTACTTCTATAATATAAAACTAATTAATATATTCTAATTTTACAATTTTTAATTATGCTTAAAAGAAACCACTTTCTCTGGACACTTGGAATATCTCCTTGGATTTTCCATACATTAGATTTAAATATTGAATTAATAATCACACTTTCATTACTCACTGCTTTTTTATCATCATTACCAGATTTAGACCAAAAAATAGTTAGATATTTTAAAAAATTAAATTTTAAAAGTTTATACTTAACTTATCCAATTTACATTTTAGTAAAATTAATATTTAAACACAGAACAATCACTCACAGTCTGTTCATACCTATTGCTATATTAATTAGTATAAATTTATTAGAATATAATTTATATTTAGAATATTTTTTAATTTCTTTAAGTTCAGCATTAATTCTTCATGTATTTGAAGATTGTATGACAATTGCTGGTGTAAAAATCTTTTGGCCAATCCCATATAATTTCAGATTCGCAAATTTCAAAACTGCTTCAAAATTCCACAATAATATTTTACACATTTTAGGAATAATTATATTACTAACATTTCCATTCTATTATTTTAGTTTATTTTAATATTTAATTATTTTTCAAATAAAATATTTATATATATTAAATTATAATTATCTTTAAAAACCAATAATTCTTTTTTTATTTTATGAATAACCAACCTAAACCAGTAACACTATATTTTCCACCAATAAATAAACTTGGAAATGTTGCATTTAGAAAAGTATGTAACAATTCTGGAGCAGATTTTGTATTTACAGAAATGGTACGAGTTGAAAAAATAATTGAAGGTGACCCTTTTCAATTACGAAAACTAAGAATTCCAAAAAATATGGAATCTAAAACAATTGTACAAATAATTTGTGAAGACATAACTAGAATTCAAGAATGTGTAGATAAAATTGTGGAATTAACTAATGGATTATTTGAAATTAATTATAATATGGGATGTCCACAGTCTACAATGGCAAAAAACGAATGTGGTGGAGGAATTGTAAAAAACCCAAAAAAAGTGTACGAGGTATCTTATGCGCTTGCGGAAGCCTGTAAAAAACATAATGTTAAACCAAGTATTAAAATTAGAATAGGAAAAGATAGAGAATCAATAAATATTTTAGAAAATGTTACAAATATAAAAAAAGCAGGAATAAATAAAATTTATATTCATGGAAGAACTTTACTAGATGGATATAGAAGATCAGCAACTTATGAGGAGATAGGGGAAGTAAAAAAACAATTCCCAGAATTAGAAATAATTGGAAACGGTGATATAATAGATTTAGAAAGTTTAAACAATTTAATTAATACAAGTAACTGTGATGGAGTTTTAGTAGGAAGGGCTGCATTAAATAATCCATACATATTTAAAGAATTAAAAAACCAAACACACATAATAAAAAGTTCAGGAGTAGAATTAAACCAAACAATTCCAGCAATAATTGAATTACTAGAAGCTGGGATACAAGAAAAATTAAATTTAGACTATTTAAAACAAAATATTGTATGGATGACAAAAGGAGTAATCGGAAGTGCTGAATTTAGAACCGTACTAAATAATACTGGGGATATTAAAGAATTTTTAAGTTACTGTAAAGATTTATTAAAAATCTCAAAGGATAATTAATATATATATAAAAATGGACATAATTTACATTTATTATTTTGGATTTATTAATACAATAACTGCACTAACTTTCATTCTAGACAAATTAAAATCAAAATTAGCAAACTCCCAAAGAATTTCAGAACTAACTTTTCATACTCTTGAAGTTTTAGGAGGATGTTTTGCAACATTTATTTTTATTAACTTATTAAATCATAAAAGAGCAAAATTTAGTTACTTATTAGTATCTTATTCAATTTTAGGAACTTGGATTTATTTTATTTACAAATTCAAAGATATGTTTTTACCATTTTAGAATTTTTATTTCTAAATTCAGTATAAATATTTAACCTTTAATTTACTACTAAAACTAAAACATTTATAACTTAAATAATTAATTTTATCTTCTCTTATGTTAAAACTTTTTGTAAAAAATAAAAAGGCCATTTCTCCAGTTGTAGCTACAGCATTATTACTAGTTGTAGCCGTTGTATCAGTTGTTGGATTTCAAGGTTGGTTTAACCAATTTTCAAGTTCAACATTTGTAGAAGTTGAACAAGAAACTTCACTTTCAGATAATAATGTTCAAATTGAATCATTAGTTAAAAATACATTATATGTAAATTCAAATAAAAATAATAATTCTTTAAACTCAATTCAATTAAATGGAATTGATTGTAATTTAAATACTTCATTAATTAAAGGAATTAATAAAATTAATATCTCAAGTTGCATTCAAAATATCTCTGAAGAATCAGTAAATGTCTTAATTTCAATAGGTTCCAAATTAATCGAAAAATATGTAATTAATTCAAATTTAGAAACTTCAACTCCAACACCTCCAGTTGTATTAACACCGCAAATTACAAGTATTTACAATTATACTCACAACTGTGGAGCAAATGTGATGGGATTTGGAATTAATGGGAATAGATTATATATTCCATGTACAACTCCAAAAATTATTGACATCTCAACAATTGGAGCATTTTCAGAACTTTCAGATGGTTCTGCTGTAGTTCCAAGGCCTGATGGAATTGATTTTGCAATTAGTGGGAATTATGGTTTTTCATCGGAAGATGGAAAATTAAGAGTTTATGATGTAAGTTCGGATACATTTTCATTTGTAACTGAAATCCCTTATTCTGTATCAACTTTTAGAAATTTAAATGAAATGATAATTGATGGGAATTATTTATACACTTCAGATTATAATGAAGTTAAAGTTTATTCTTTTGACATTTCAAATCCACTTTCACCAGTTTTAGTATCCAATTTTACATCTCCACAAATAGATTGGCCAGAACAAATTAGATTAATTAATGGATATCTAGTTTTTAATCATTTTAACAATAATAATAAAGTTTTTATTGACATTTCAAATCCTACAAATTTATCACAAGCAGGTTTTCTAACTTCTGCTGGTGGGGGTTGGGGTAGTGCAATGACTATTACAGATAATAATTTATTTACTTGTGATAGTGGTGGAACAATAGAAGTTTTTGACATTTCAAATAAAGCATCACCAAGTTCACTAGGGAGTAATTCTTTAACAGATTCTGGTTCAAGTGAATGTATAATTGCTGAAAATTACTTAATTAAAGCAGGTTCAAATGGTATTGGAATTTATGATATTTCAAATCCAAATAATGTTTTAGAAAGTACATATTTACCAATATCACTAGCTGAAGTAGATAATATTAAATATCATAATAATTATTTATATGTTGTTGGAAATACACAAGTTAAAGTGTTTGATTTATTCGCAGAATAAATCATTTCATTTTTATCTTACTAATATTAAATTCATATGTTCCATATGTCACCTAATTTAACTACCTAATAATACAACTAATCATTTTAAATATTTTATTTCTAAAATAAATATGTTAAAAAATAAAAAAGCAGTTCACCCAGTTGTAGCTGTGGCATTACTTTTAGTTATAGCAGTTGTATCAGTAGTGGGATTTCAGGCTTGGTTTAGTTCATTTTCAACAGAAGTTTTAGTAAGTGTTGAACAAGACACAAACAATCAAATACCTAGTGATATTTATGTTGAAGATTTAACTACAACTAAAATTTTTATAAAATCTCATTCTGGAAGTTCATCAATTTCAGAAGTTGAAATTTTTGCTTCAAATAAAACTCAAATGTGTATTAACTCTACAACTTTTCCAGTTTTAAAAGGACTTACAACAATTGATGTTTCAAGTTGTTCTTTAATTAGATCAAATGTATATGAAATACTACTTACAGCAAATAACCAATTACTAGAATATACAACAATTGCTAGATAAATTATATTAATTAATTTATCATTTTTATTTTAAAATTATTTCAAAATTATTTTTTTCTTAAAATTTATATTATAATATCTCACTTCACTACAAACTCATACAACCAAAATTTAAATAACTAAATTCCAATATTTAAAATATGTTAGAGTCTTTAAAAGAATTAATTTTTGGATTAAATGAATTTGAAAAAGCAAAAATTGATGATAGAATTAATCAAGCTTTTTTACTAGTTCCAAAAATCAAACTTTCAAGACTTGAAGATTTTGAAATCTTAGAAGAAAATATTTACAAATTAAAAGAACAATTAAGAATTAAATCAAGTAATTTAAATCGTGTTATAAAATCTTCAAAATTAATTTCAAAAAAACAAGTATTAAGTTTTATTAAAGATTTAGAAAATATTAGATATGAATTTTTAAAACAAGTTTTCTCACAAATAGAACCAACTAATCAACCAAAACCACAAATATTAGACTCACAACAATCAGAACCAAAACTAGAACTAAAAGATGATTCTAATATTCGAAAAATAATTCCTCAAAATAAAGAAGAAACTAAAAATCAAAAACCTTTAACAAACTCACAATCAGAAATTATATTAGTTGAAGAATTAAATTTCACACTTTTAATAAATAATGGAAAAACTCCTTACCTTACAATTAAATTTAAAGAAAAAATTGATTTAATTATACTAAAAAACTTATCAAGTTTATTTTTTGAAGTTTATCAAATGCACGGAACAAATATAATTGTTGAAAATAATACTGCTTTAATAATTCCAAGATTTCAAGGTGATGAATTAATTAATCTTCCACAAGTTAAAGAAAATTTAGATGAAATTTATTCATTACTACAAAACAATCAATCTAATACTAACAATTCAAAATATGAATTAGAACAAAAAAAAGAATCAAAACAAGAAACTAATTCTGAAGAATACTTAAAAATTAATGATAATTTTAAAAAACAAGAATTTCAAACAAAAAAATATGATGAAGATTCACTTGACGCTCTCTTAACAAAACATCAAGAACAAACTAAACCAAAAGATGAACCAAATATCACAAAACCAGAAAAGAATCCAAAACAAGAAATTAAAATAGAACCAATTGAAAATAAAGTTATAGTTGAACATAAAGAATCTGAAATTAAATCTGAACCTGAAATTCAAATTATAAAAGAAGATTCAAAACAAGAAGATTTATTAGAAAAACATCAACAATTAGCAAAAAATCAAACTGAAGAAAATCCAAAACCAATTCCACAAAATCAATTTCAATTTGAAATTTATAGGGATGAAAATATTGTTGTATATTTTAAAGAAGATTCAAAATCAATTGGTACACTATGTATAACAACACCAAATGGGCAGTCTATTAATAAACTTTCAGAAAATGAACTTTCATATCTTACAATATTCTCAAAAGTATTTGCCGGAGTTTTATTTGAAGTAGTAGGATGTCATGGGACAAATATTATTTGGAATTTTTCAGAGAATTTAATTAATATTATTCCAAGATTTGAAAAAGATAATGTTTTAAAAATGTGGGAACTTAACCAGGAAAAACCTGAAGAAATTGAAAAGATTAAAGAAAAATTACTTACAACAATTTTAATAGAACAAGAAAAAAATAAACCAAAAACTCCTCAAGCAACTAATGATAAACCAAAAGAAGCTTTAGAAGAAATCAAAGGTGAAAGTAATGATGAAAAAGAAAAACGAGCAAAACATTTACTAGACTCATTAAGGAGAATTCCTTAAAATGATTCAAACACTTGATTTTAATATATCTTCTACTGATAACCAAATTCAAAGTTTAATTAATAAATTAAATACTTATCAATTAGAAATACTATCTTATTGTTCAAATAACAATTTACCTGTTTTTAATTTTATAAGACTTACAAATTTTAGTATGTATCATTCAGAAATTGTATATTCTGAGCTTGAAAAACTTAATAAAAATATATATTATTTCATGGATATCTTAAATAAAAATCCATTATTTAAACCATTTTCACCAAGATTTATATCTTATGCTCGTTTAATGTTTAAAATCATTATACAATTACAAACTATTATTAATTTTTCTCAAAATCATAATCTTTTTGTAATGACTCGTGAAAAAAATTTAGAAAATTTTAATTTAAATTTAATTCATAAACAAATTTCATTTCCAAATACCTTTCAAAAAGATAATGAACAATTTTTAACTAAATTATCAAATATGCCATTTGAAGAAAATAAATATTTAATCTCAATATCTGAATTTTATAAAAGTTCTAATTTTTTAGTCCCATTAAAAAGTAAAGATAATTATTTAATTTTTCAAAAAACTGACACTATTGGATTTAAAAACGATAAATATGTATTTTATTCAAATTCTAAAGATGAATTTCTAAATAAACTTTTTTCCATAATTTCTAGCTTAGATAATAAAAAATATTCCTTTTTAAAACAAAAACCTAAATTATTTTCAATTTTAATTTATTCAAGTTATGGTGATCGCGATAATAAAAAACCACCAGTTTCAAACGAAGAACATTTTTTAAAAGTAGCTTAAATTAGATAGATATGTTATTGTATATTAAAATCTAACTTAATATAATCAAAGGATTTATAAACCTGTAATTTTTTTTCCTAAATTATGAGTGAATTCAAACAAGTTCTAGATATTGAAAAAAAATTTCAAAAAACAATTTCAAACGCAACTTCTAAATCTGAAAAAAAAATTGCTAAAGCAAATGAAGATTTAAAATTAAAAGAAGAAGTAATGAAAAAAGATTTAACAACAGAATTAAATTCCGACCTTATTAAGTTAAAAAGTGACTTAAACAAGCAAGGAGAAATGCAAGTTGAATTATCAAAACAAACTGCGGAAAAAATTATCAAAACAGCAAATATTGATGGTGCGGTTAAACATTTAGTGGAGGAATTCAAAAATGGCTTTTAGTCCAGTAGGAATGTCAAAAGTGAATTTATTTGTCCAAGCTGATAAATTAAAAGATGTTACAAATTTATTATATGATTTAAAATTAGTTGAATTCTTCGATTTAGAAAAAGAAAAATTTGAAAAATTTGAACATAATGATTTAAATGAGATTTCACACCAATTACTACAAATTAGAAGTTCAATTAGGTTATTAAAAGGACATTTTAAAGTAAATACAAATAATCCTTGTGAAAATCCAATTGAAGAAATTTTAAAAATTAAATCAAAATTAGATACTTCAGAAAAAAATTTAATCTCACAAAATGATGAATTAAAAAGAACAAACGTTTTAACTCAATTAAAAGTTAAATCATCTGATATTGGAAATAAAGATTTAAAAATTGGATTTATCCCATTAAATAAAAAATCACAATTAAATAAATTAAAATCTGAAAACATTAAATTTAATTTTCATGTTGAAGGAAAAAGAATTTATTTTATTTGTAAAACTAAAAAATCCATTCCATTTGAATTTAAAGATTTATATATGCCTAAAAAATTAGATGATAATTTATCTGCTAAAATTGAAAAAACACAAAATTCAATTAAAAAAGCAAAATTAGATTTAAGAAATTTATCAAATAATAATCTTGAACATTTAAGAGCAAAAGAACATCATTTAACAAAAGAGCTTGACATTTTAGAATCAAGGCCATCTTTTGCTAAAACTGAAAATATTGTAATTATTAGTGGACACATGCCTACAAATAAAACTAGAAAATTAAGAGTCGAGTTAGTTAGATTATTAACTGACAAATTTGAATTATCTATTGAAAAAGCAACAAGTGATGACACACCTATTAAATTAAATCATAATCAAGTTACTGGAAATTTTGTAGAATTATTAAAAATGTATTCACTTCCAAAATATAATGAAATTGATCCAACATTTTTTATGTTTTTAACATTTCCAATCTTTTTTGGATTTATTTTAGGAGATGTAATCTATGGTTTAATCTCATTATTAGCTTTTACAATATTAAAATCTAAAATGCCTTCAATTAAGGGATTTTGTGGAATTTTACAATTATCTGCAATTTCTTCAATTTTTTTCGGAATTATTTTTGGAGAATTTATGGGATATGAAATTCATGGTGCATTCTATGGATTATTAGCAAGAAGTCAAGAAGCAACAACTTTACTAGGAATTGCAGTTGTATTTGGTTTACTTCATATTAATTTAGGTTTAATCTTAGGATTTGTAAATGAATTAACAAATGGTCACACTAAAAAAGCGATTTGTGATAAACTATCATTTATTGTACTTCAAATTGGAGTTGGATTATTAGGTTTCGGAATTTCAATGGGTTCAAATCAATTAACAATTATTGGATCAGTTGTATTATTTTTAGCTGCTGCTTTAATATATATGGGACATGGATTTATTGGAATTATGGAAATTCCTTCATTTTTCACAAATATTTTATCATACGCGAGACTTATGGCTGTAGGATTATCCTCAGTTGTAATTGCTATGCTTGTAAATCAATATACTGAATTATTTTTCAGCTATGGACCATTAGGAATAATTGCCGCAATTTTAATGTTCTCAATTGGACACATTTTTAATATTATACTTGGAAACTTTGAAGGTTTTGTACACACTTTACGTCTGCACTATGTTGAGCAAATGACAAAGTTCTACTCAGGTGGAGGAAAAGAATTCAAAGCCTTTGGGGAAAGAAAGTTAGAACAAGAATAATTTTGACATAGTCAATATTATACTTTTTATTTTTATTTTAATATACTTAATTTTATTTTTCAACTCCCACACTTAATCTTATTATTTTACACTTTTATCTTCTAAGTTATTGATTTTATTTTTATTAAATCAAAACACTTATAAACCATAAACATTTTAAAACAATTATGGTAGTAGAAACAATGATTTCAACAACAGGTCTATTAGGACTTGGAGCAGGATTAGCAATTGGTTTATCAGCAATTGGTACAGGATTAGGACAAAAGGAAGCTATGGCTGCAGCAATTGGTGCAATCTCAGAAGATCCAAAAATGTTTTCAAAAGCATTAATTTTCGCAGTTTTACCAGAAACAATTTTAATTTTTGGTTTCGTTACAGCGTTCTTAATTATGGGAATGGCGGCTTAAACCCCACCTTTTTTTTTAAGAATGTCTTTACAAGATATTTCTAGAGATATACAATCTAAAGCAGATTCTTCAAAACAAGAAATTGAAGATTTAGCAAATGATACAATTAAAACTCTAGAATCAGAATTTGAACAAAACTTTGCTAATCATAAGCAAATTGTATTAGACAAACACAATACAGAAGTAAATGTAATTACATCTAAATTATCTAGTAAATATTCTAAACTTTCAAAAGAACTTGAACTAGATGCAAAGACTAGTATTTTAAATATTGTTAAACAAACTGCTTTATCAAATATTTTAAAATTACCAAAAGCTGATAGAGAAAAATTATATAAAAACTTATTTTCTCTAGCTAAAAAATTAATCAAATATGATGTAATTTATACATCTTCATCTGATTTAGCTTTTGTAAAATCTATTGCTGCTTCTGGAATTGAGGTAAAATCTAATTCAGATTTAACTGGGTTAGTATTTGAAACAAGTTCAGGACTAGAAAAATTAGATTTAAGCTTTGAAAATTTATTTGGAGACATTATGTCTGAAAATGAATCAGAACTTCAAAGTATCTTATTTAAATAAATAATAAATGGCTAAATTAATAAAACTAAAAAAAGATTCTTATAACTGTGCTAAACTTGCTGTTGCAAGTGGTAAACTTTATGGAACTGATAAAATTAAAGAACTAATGAACTTAGAATTTGATGAAATTTTAAGATTTTTGGAAGAACAAGGTTTTAGAAGTTCAGTAGATAAAGCCTACTTACAATATGAAGGATTTTATTTAGTTGAGAGAATCTTAAATGATCATTTATCTAAAATTTATAAATCTGTTTTCGCAGGTGCTTCTAAAAGTAATCAAAAATTACTTGAATCTTATTATTTAAAATATCAAGTACACAATTTATTAGTAGTTTTAAGATGTAAATTATCTAATGAAAAAGAATTTGAAACATATTTAATTGGAGATTCTAAAAGAAAAGAAAAATATATTAAAGCTTTTGCAATGCCAAGTATTGAAGATGCTTTAGAATATTTAGTAAAAAAATTAGGATTTGATCATAAAATTGCTTTAGAACAATTTAAATTAGGAATTTATAATTTAGAAAATTATTTATATAGAACATATTACTCTAAATTAAATGAAGTAAATTTCAAATTTAATGGTGTTGATGAGAAATATTTTTCAACATTTATTAAAAATTATATTGATTTATTAAATGCGAGAACATATTTAAGATTAAAAGTTGAAGATTCAAAAGATTTAAAATTTGATAATTTTTATATGTTTGGAGGTAGATTAGTATTAGAAGATTTCACATCTTTAAATTCATCTTCAATTGAAGAAACATTAAGTTTTTTTAATGAAACATTTGGTTCAATTACTGGATTAGATACAAGTTCATTTGGAAGTTTAGATAAAAGAATTTCACATCTTAAAAAGGAAAGTGAAGGATTATTTAATGGAGTTAAATTTGGTTCACCATTTTATTCATTAAGATTTTTATTTAAAGTTGAAAAAGAAATGAATAGTTTAAGAGTTTTATTAAAATCTAAATATTTAAAATTAGATAAATCAGAAATTGAGGGATTATTATAAAAATGGCAAAAATAGTAGTTTGTGGGAATGAGGAGTTTACATTAGGGTTTGAATTAGTTGGAATTGAAGCAGTTACAATGGATAAATTTGAAGCATTAATTTCAAAATCATCTGATTGTGGAATTGTAATTATCTCTCAAGATAATTATGATACTTTAAGTTTAAAACTTAAAAATATTGTTGATAAATTATTAAAACCAATTGTAGTTATTTTATCTAAAGATGATGTTAAAGGTGGGAACTTAAGAGATGCGATTATTCGTGCTCTTGGTGTTGATTTATTAAAATAAATATTTAATTTATTTTTTATTCTTTTTGTTATTAACCTATATTACATAATTAATTTTAATACTGTATTTACTAATATTAATAACAAATTAATATAAAGATTATTTTCAAAAATTCATTATGAAACTAATAAATTTACTATTATTATTATTTATGGCAACAAGTATATTCTCTGCTGATGAAATTGTACCTGAACTAAGTGATACTTCTCTTCCCTTTGTTGAGGAGTTAGATAATGCTCCATCTGTTGAATTTTCAGATGATGAGCTTCCATTTGTAGCAGAAATTTCTGATGATGTTCCTGAAGTTTTACCTTTCGCCGAAGGAAATTTACCTTTTGTTGAGGAACCTGAATCAGTTATAGCTCCATTAGAAGACACAACTCAAATTGTTGAAGATAAAGGAACAACTTTAGTTGATGAAAAACCAAAACAAACTGTGACAACTATTATTTCTTCAATTTCTCCTACTATGTTTATTTTATATTCTTTAGGGTTCTTATTTATTATTGGTATAATTATTTATTTTGCTAAAAAAGAATAATTAATTAATTATTTTTTAATTTATTTTATTTTTTAATTTATTTTATTTTTTAATTTTAAATTATCCTATATTATTTTATACTTTTACTATTTATCTAGATAAAGTAACTTTATAAAGACCTTATTTAAACATTAACTATAAATATTCAATATATATAAAAATGGTTAAAATTAAAAACATATTTAACATATTATTAATAATATTTCTATCTCAAACATTAGTAAATGCTGAGTCAAATGGTATTTGGCATGAAGCTGGCGATGTTCAGGGTGGAGTGTTTGGAAGTGATGAGTCAACTCCAGAATATTATTTTTTAAATAAAGTAGGGATTAATACTCAAACTCCAACATCAGATTTAACTGTTGCTGGAACTGTTGCATCTTCAAAGGTGTTAGATTTTGAAGATAATAGTTTTTATCTTGATGCAAATCAAAATTCAATTATTAATGGATTAAATAGTAGTAATATTTTTAATTCTGGTTTAATTAAATCAACATCTGTGTCTGCATCTTCAACTATGAATAGTCCAAAATTTGTAGATTCTGATAATCCACTATATTATATAGATAGTAGTGGAAATTCAGTTTTTTATAGAATTTATGCTGGGGATACAAGATCTTCAATTTATTATGATTCTTCTGGAACATTAAATTATTTAGATTTAAATGGAAATTCAAAAGTAACTAACTTAGCTGCTGATAATTTAAATGCAAGTTTTGTTTCAGCAACAAATAAAGTTTCAGCTCCAAGTTTTGTAGATTCAGATAGTGCAACATATTATATTGATCCAAATGGGAATTCAGTACAATATAGAATTTATGTTCCAACTGAAGTAAGAGCTCAAAAATATTTAGATTATTCTGGTTCAACTTATTATTTAGATTTAGGTGGAGATTCAAATTTAAAAAATATTGATGCTGACACATATACTTTAAATGGTCAAAGTTTAGATGACAGATACGCAAGTACTTCTTCAGTTACAACTTTAATCGCTAATTTAAATTGTGTTAGTGGGCAATATTTACAAGGTGTTGATGCATCTGGGAATCCAATCTGTAAATCTTTATCTAGTGATGGGGTTTGTGGATATAGTGTAAATGCTTGTAATTCAGGGAATTTTCAAGATGCTCCTGATTCTTCAACTAAATATAATTGGAATTGTGCAGGAAATTATGGTGGTGCAACAGTTGCATGTGATGCTGCTAAACCTCCTGCTGCTGTAAATGGTAATTGTGGTTCTGGAACTAATTCTTGTACTGCTGGAAGCTTTTCAGATTTAGGAGATACTAGTTCACATTATTTATGGTCATGTAATGGTTTAAACGGTGGTAATTCTGCTAGTTGTAGTAACGCTAAACCTCCTGCTTCAGTAAATGGTGCTTGTGGTAGTTCTCCAGATTCTTGTAATGCTGGTTCATATTTAGATAGATCAGATTCTTCATCTTATTATAGATGGTATTGTAATGGTTTAAATGGTGGAAGTTCTGCAAGTTGTAGTTATTCAAAACCAGCTATTCCTGTATCAGGTTCATGTGGTTCAAGTACTAATAGTTGTAACTCTGGAAGTTTTTCAGATACAACAGATAGTTCAAGTTATTATAAATGGAACTGTAATGGATTAAACGGTGGAAGTACATCTGCTTGTCAATATCGTAAACCTGCATCTCCAGTTAATGGTAATTGTGGTTCAAGTACAGATTCATGTAGTGCTGGAAGTTATTCAGATAGAAGTGATACTTCATCTCAATATAGGTGGTACTGTAATGGTCAAAATGGTGGAAGTACATCAGCTTGTACAAAAACAATTCCTGTAACTCCTGTAAATGGGGCTTGTGGTTCAGCAACTAATGCTTGTACAAAAGGTTCATATAGTGGGTTATCTGATACTTCAACTCAATACAGGTGGCAATGTTTAGGGAGTAGTGGAGGTTCAACTGCTAGTTGTTCAAATCCAATTCCTCCAAGGCCAGTTAATGGGCAATGTAGTTCATCATTAAATGTGTGTAGTGCAGGAAGTTATGTAAATACTGCGGATTCATCTACATTATATAAATGGAATTGTAATGGTCAAAATGGTGGAAGTTCTGCTAGTTGTTCAAAAAATATTCCAGTTAATGGGCAATGTAGTTCATCAGTTAACTCTTGTATTAAAGGGTCAGCAAGTTCATCTCCTTCAGATACATCATCTCAATATTTATGGTCTTGTAATGGTCAATATGGTGGAAGTTCTGCAAGTTGTTCCAAAATTAAATCAATTAATGGTGTTTGTGGTTCAGGTGTGAACTCATGTTCAGTTGGAGGATTCTCTGACAGATCTGACACAACTACTGCTCGATTATGGAGCTGTAATGGACAAAATGGTGGTTCCACAGCTAGTTGTTCAAACGCATATACTTTTAGTTGGTCAGCGGGTTCTTGGGGATCTTGTAACACTAGAAATCAATGTGGAGGTAATAAGAAAACTAGAAGTGTATCATGTATAAGAAGTGATGGTTTGACTGTCTCAAGTACATACTGTGGAAGTGGTAAACCTTCAACAAGTACAACTTCAGGATGTACTCAAAGATATTGTACTGGTGGTAAAGTTTGTGGTGGTGCTCCTGCATGTGAACCTTTCATGTGTGGATACAGAAGCGGATATAGTTGTTATTAAATTAACAATATATTTTCACTTAATTTTTTATTATAATACTTACATTTTATTAATTTAATTTATCTAGTATACTTTTTTATCTTCACTAGTTTTAACTTCTCTAAAAAACAATTATTTTTAAATGAAAAAACTACAATCAATCTAATGGTACACAAAATTAAACAAATAATAATTACTATTTTAATGATAAGTGGATTAATTTCACTTGTTTTTGCTGACACTAATGGTGTTTGGCATAAAGCTTCTGATGTACAAAGCGGAACCTTTGGTAGTGATGAAGGAAATGGGATTTTTTATTTCCAAGATAAAGTAAGTATTGCTACATTAACTACAACAAACTTATTAAATATTGGTGGAGATATGTCAACTTCAAAAGTTTTTGACTATGAAGATTCAACTTATTTTTTAGATTCTAATTTAAATACAAAATTAAATAAATTGGAGACAAATGATATAACTTTAAATGGTCAAACTATAACAAATTGGCATGAGGGAGAATCTGACACATTTACTGATGTAACTACTAGAGATTCTATTACTTCAAATTCCATAACAGTTAGTTCATTAATTGATTTTCAAAATGCTGGATATTATTTAAATCCAGATTCAACTTCAGTTTTAAACACAATTTTAAATAACCTTATTTCTACAAGAAAACTTGCAGATTTAGATGATATTAGTTATGTTTTAGATTTAAATTCAAATTCAAATTTTAATTCAATTGATTCTGTTTCAATTAATTCACAAAATATTTTATTAAATGGTGTATCAATTGATTCTGGTTTTGTAAACTCAGGGGAAGCAAATTCAATTACATCAAATATGATTGTTGATGGTACAATTGTAGGTAATGATTTATCTCCAACTTATAAGTCAGGTTCAGCTTTTGATTCAAGATTTATTAATGTTGGAGAAGCTAATTCGATTACATCTTCAATGCTTTCATCAAATACAATTCAATCCTCAGATGTTAATTCTGCAGATATTCAATTAAGAGTTTCAAGTACTTGTGCAGTTGGAAGTAGTATTCGAGCAATTGCATCAGATGGAACTGTTACTTGTGAAATTGATACTGATACAGATACAAATACTCAACTTAGTGAAGCAACTGTTGATGCTTATGCTAATAATAATGGATATTTAACAAGTTACACTGAATCTGATCCACAAGTAGGAACAATTACAAATGGTAAATGGTGCCGTTCAGATGGTACAAAGATTATTTGTGATGTGAATACTGTAACTGATACTGATACAACTATTGCTGATACAAATACAAATGCTGCAACAGCATGTAGTGCGGGACAATATCTTGACGGTGATGGTTCATGTTATGCAATTCCAGTCGATACAAATACGGATACAAATGCGAATACTGCCTGTACTGGTACAAATAAATATCTGGATGGTGATGGTAATTGTGACACATTATATACTGATACAACAATTGCTGACACAAATACAAATGCTGCAACTATTTGTTCAGGTACAAATAAATATTTAGATGGTAATGGTAATTGTGATACAATTGTACCTTCAACTATTACTTGCCCATGTGGTACTTGTTGGAATGTGAAACCAGATCCGTGGGGGGCTTGTACGATTCCAGACACAGATTTATGTACTCCTGGTGGATGGGTGAGAGTTAGAGATGCAACAAATTGTGTATGTTTCGCAGTAGGTACAAACGTTGTAATGTTTGATGGTACAAATAAAGACATTGAAACAATTATTCCTGGGGATTATGTAGTAAATGAGTTAGGGGAGAAAGATTTAGTTCTTGAACTTGTAGAACACCTTGTTGGAGATAGACATACTTACATGATTAATGGTAAAATTGAAACAACAGCAGACCACCCATTTAAAACAACAACTGGTTGGAAAGCAATTAGTGCTGAGGAATTCCAAACAACTCAAAACTTTGGATATTATGAAGATATTGATGCAGATGTTTTAATTATTGGAGATACATTAGTTACAAAATCTGGGACTGAAGTAATTTTAACAATTGAAAAATTGTCAACAAGAGCTGAATCTGATATAGTATATACATTAATGTTAGAAAATGGAAAAGCATTCTATGCTGAAGATTATTTAGTTGCATCTGCAAATAAATAATTTTAAATTATTTTTATTCTTATTTAATGTTTTCAAATTTATTTTATAACTACTAAGTTCTACATAATTTATTAATATGATTTTTTCAAAATTTAATTATGAAAAAATTATCACTATTATTATTAATGTTATTATTTAGTTTAAATTTAACTTTTGCGCAAGATGAAGTCCCTGAATTATCAGTTGATGAATTAACTAACTTGGAACTAGGTGACGTCCCTGAAATTCCAACTATAAACTCCGAGGATTTAGAACAATTAGTTGAATCAACAAAAGAAAATGAAGCTCCTCCAGAATTACTTGAAGAAGAAATTATTGAATTACAAAAAACTCCTGAGGAGAAAGTAAAAGAATTAGAATTAGAAAAGTTAAATACTCAAAATAATTCTAATGATTCTGAACAAAATAATTCTAATGCAAACTCAAATATGGGCTGGATATATATAATTATTTTATTTGTAACAATCATTTCTATAATTGGATTCTTTGTTTTTAAAAATATGAACAATAATAAAATTAATTATTAATTATTTTTATATTAATCAAAATTTACATTAAAAATTTAAATATTTTTTAACATTTTTATACTATTTCTAATTTTCTTATTTAAATAAATGTTGTCTAAATTCTCAATATACCAACGTTAAAGTAAACCTTTATAAAGGTTAAATTTTTTTTCTACATTATAAGAATGGCTACTAATTCAAAAGGTAAAATTATTAGAGTTTCCGGTCCAGTTGTAGAAGCTGCAGGAATCTCAGTTGCAATGTCAGATATTGTACGAGTAGGAAAAGAAGAATTAATGGGAGAAGTTATCAAAATTGAAGAAAACTCCTTTATTATTCAAGTATATGAAAATACAACTGGAGTTAGACCAGGTGAACCAGTAACAAATACACATCTACCATTATCAGTAGAAGTTGGACCTGGATTATTAGGATCAATTTATGATGGAATTCAAAGACCATTAGAAATTTTAGAAAAAGAAATGGGTCACTTTATTAAAAGAGGAGTGAACGCAGACGGAATTGACCATAAAAAAGTTTGGGATTTTAAAGCAACAGTGAAAAAAGGTGATACTTTAACTTCTGGAGCAATTGTTGGAACAGTTCAAGAATTTAAATTCACACATAAAGTAATGTTACCAAATAATGTATCTGGTAAAATTAAAGAAATTAAATCAGGTAAATTTACAGTAACTGATACAATTGGAACTTTAGAAGATGGGACTAAAATTACTATGTCACACTTTCAACCAGTAAGACAAGCTAGAAAGTTTAATACTAAATTAGCACCTGCTGAACCATTAACAACTGGACAAAGAGTATATGATGTATTCTTCCCAGTTGCTAAAGGAGGAGTAGCAGCATTACCAGGACCATTTGGAGCTGGAAAAACTGTAACTCAACAATCTATTGCAAAATGGTCAGATGCTGATATTGTGATTTATGTTGGATGTGGAGAAAGAGGAAATGAGATGACAGAAGTTTTAACTGAATTCCCTCACTTAATCGATCCTAAAACTGGAAAACCTATGATGGAAAGAACAGTTTTAATCGCTAATACTTCAAACATGCCAGTAGCAGCTAGAGAAGCTTCTATTTATGTAGGAATTACAATTGCAGAATATTACAGAGATCAAGGTTTACATGTAGCTTTAATGGCTGATAGTACATCAAGATGGGCTGAAGCAATGAGAGAAATTTCATCAAGATTAGAAGAAATGCCTGGTGAAGAAGGATATCCAGCATATTTATCAACTAAATTAGCAAACTTTTACGAGAGAGCAGGATTAGTTGAAACATTAAATGGAGAAAAAGGTTCCGTTACAGCAATTGGAGCAGTTTCACCAGCAGGAGGAGATTTTTCAGAACCTGTAACTCAAAATACTTTAAGAGTAGCTAAATGTTTCTGGGCTTTAGATGCTAAATTAGCAGAAAAAAGACATTATTGGTCTATTAATTGGTTAAACTCATATTCATTATATCATGAATCTTTAAGAGATTACTTTAAAAAAGAAGCTGATAAAAATTGGGAAACTAAAATTAAAGAATTAATGAATATTTTACAAGAGGAAGATACATTAATGGAAATTGTACAATTAGTAGGTTCTGACTCATTACCTGAAAATCAACAAATTACTCTTGAAGTAGCAAAAATTATTAGAGAACATCTATTACAACAAAATGCTTTTCACGAAGTTGATAGATTCTGTCCATTACAAAAATCAAATGATTTAATTGATTTAGTATTTTTATTTAGAGATACAGCAAATAAAGCTTTAGATGCAGGAGTTCCAGCTAAAGAAATTTTAGCAAGTAAAGGACAATATGAAATTGCAACAGTTAAATTAGAACAAGATTATGAAAAAATCTTAGCTAAAACTCAAAAGATTATTACATCTGAAATGGATGAATTAATTAAAAAATATAAATAAAAATGGCAGTAAAAAAAGAATATAAAACAATTAGTAGAGTTGCTGGACCATTAGTTTTTGTTAAAAAAACTCATCCAGTAGGTTATGGAGAATTAGTTGAACTAAAAATTAACGGAGAACAAAAATTCGGACAAGTTTTAGAAACAGCTGATGATAATGTTGTAGTTCAATTATTTGAAGGAACACAAGGGGTTGACAAAGATGTAACTGTTAAATTCTTAGATGAACCTTTAACAATTAAATTGGATGAATCAATTCAAGGAAGAGTTTTATCTGGAATTGGTAAACCATTAGATAATGGACCAGGATTAGTTGGAACTAAAACAGAAATTGGAGGGGCAGCTATTAATCCTTTCTCAAGAGGATTACCTGATAACTTTATTCAAACTGGAATTTCATCAATTGATTTAATGACAACTTTAGTTAGAGGTCAAAAATTACCAATTTTTTCAGGTTCAGGTTTAACACACAATGATTTAGCTCTGCAAATTGCAAGACAAGCTAAAGTAGTTGGAGATGATTCTGAGTTCTTAGTAGTTTTCGCTGCTATGGGAATTACAAACGAAGATGCTTTAAAATTCCAAAGAAGTTTTGAAGAATCAGGTGCAATTGATAATGCTGTATTATTTATTAATAAAGCTGATGATCCTTCTGTTGAAAGATTAGTTACTCCAAGAATGGCTTTAACTGCTGCAGAATACTTTGCTTTTGAAAAGAATAAACACGTTTTAGTAATTATGACTGATGTTACAAATTATTGTGAATCATTAAGAGAAATTGGTGCTGCTAGAGAAGAAATTCCTGGGAGAAGAGGTTACCCTGGATACATGTATACTGACTTAGCAGAATTATATGAAAGAGCTGGTATGATTAAAGGTAAAACTGGATCAGTTACACAATTACCAATTTTAACAATGCCTGGTGATGATAAAACTCATCCAATTCCAGACTTAACAGGATATATTACTGAAGGTCAAGTTCAATTAGGTAGAGAATTACACAGAAAGAACATTTACCCTTCAATTGATGTATTACCATCATTATCAAGATTAATGGGTCTTGGAACTGGTAAAGGTAAAACAAGAGAAGATCACAAAAAGGTTGCTGATCAAGTATTTGCTTTATACGCTGAAGGAAAAGATTTAAGAGGATTAGTTGCAATTGTTGGTGAAGAAGCTTTATCAGACAGAGATAAAAGAAAATTAAACTTTGCTAAGATTTTTGAAGAAAAATTCTTACAACAAGGAATTAATGAGAATAGAGATTTTATGAAAACTATGGATTTAGCTTGGGAAATTTTAGGAATTATTCCTAGAGAAGAATTAGTTAAAATCGATAATAAATTAAAAGATATTTACTATAAGGAAACTAAATTATAATTAAACAATGTCAAAAACAATTAGTCCAAATCGGTCAGAATTACTTAAGTTAAAAACTAGAGTTAAAACTGCCTCAAAAGGTCACGCTCTTTTAAAAAAGAAAAGAGATGGTCTTGTAATGGATTTTTTTAAGTTACTTGAGAATGCTAAAGATTTACGTAGTCAAATGATTCAAACGTACATTTCAGCAGAAGGTTCCTTGAAAAAGACGAGGATTTTATCTTATGATTTAGAACTTAAATTATATTCAAAAACTACAAAAGGAAGAAATTTAATTGATTTTCAATCCAAAAATATTATGGGTTTATCAGTTCCACAAATTAAATCTGAATTTAAAAAAAGAGATTTAATTGAAAGACAAAGAACTGTTTATTCATCACAAACTATGGATGAGACAATTAAACATTATGAAAATCTAGTTCATCAAATTATTGTTGTTGCTGAAGTTGAAACTGCAATGATTAGATTATTAGATGAAATTGAAAAAACAAAAAGAAGAGTTAATGGTTTAGAATTTAATATTATTCCATCCTTAATAGCTTCAGAAAAATTTGTTAAGTTATCTTTAGAAGAACAAGAAAGAGATAATACAATTAGACTTAAGAAAATTAAGGCAAAGCTTGATAAACAAGAATAATTATTCTTGTTTATATTTCTATAAATAAAATAACTAACTTAAACAATAATTTTATTATTTAAAATTAATTATAAATTCTCTTAATTTTATTAAATTAAGAGAAACCTCATTAATATTTTTTTCAAATTTCCAATCAAAACTTTTTGTATTTAATTTATTAAATTCAGTATTTATATTATCGATTGTCTTATAATTGTGGTGATTTTTAAAAGATTCTAATTCTTCAATATTAATATTAATTCCTTCAATATTTGTTAGATTTTGACTTAAAATTTCATTAATTATATAATCAGCTTTTTCTTTTGTAAAACTATTTTTAATATTTTCAAGTTCTTTTTGTTTTTTAATTAAAAAATTAATTAGAACAATATAATTTTTTAAAATAAAAATATTTTCTCCTCTTTTTTTTTCCTTATTATGAAATGAATTTATTCTTAAATTCATTAAAGAGATAGCATCATTAATATCTCTAAATATGACATTATTTAAATCTAATACAGCTTTTTCATTAACTTTCATAAAAGTTTCAATTTCATTATACTTAATTAATTTAGAAATATTTTCAAAAAAATAAATCATTCCTAAATATTGTTCTTTTGCCTTAGCAATTGGGTTTGAATATTTATTATTTAAAAAATTTAAACAATTTACACAAATTTCATTTAAACTTTTAAAACTATTTTTAAAAAAAACATAATCTTTGATATCTTTAGGTTTTCTTTTATCTATAATTTTTCCAAAATTATTATGATTTAATATTTCTATCAAATTATCTAAAATTAATATTAATTCATAAATTGAATTAATATTTTTTGAATTAATATTTATTTGTTCTAAATTATAATAAAACTTTTTTTCAATATTAAAAATTCTTGAAACTCTATTAAACATAATTATAACTTAAATTTTAGCTATTTAAATATTATTAACTTAAGAAATTAATTTAAATTAAAAGTTTCAATAATCAACCATTTAATTAAATAGTTTCAAATAGTTTAATTTTTATGAAAAAATTATTATTATTATTATCAACACTATTTTTATTAATTGGATGTACTCAAACTCAAACTCAAGATTATGAGCAAAATAAAGAGATTGCTAAGCAATTCATACTTAACTCGGAAGAATTCAAAACTCACCTAGGATTTGACATAAACGAGCCAGATCCAACTATGAATTCTTGTGGAGTTGATTGTTTTGAATTTAATTTTAAATATTCAACATTAGGTGAAATAATTGGGTACAAATTAACAGTTGTAGTACAAGATGGAATTCCAGAATTCACACAAACGCCAACACAATTAAACTAATTTTATAATATATATTAAAATTAATTATTTAAATTTTTAATAAATAGTTTAAACAATTAAAATTAAACCAATTAATACAACTGATACTAATCCAAACCAAAAATTACTAGCATCATCTAAAAACTCTTGAATTAAAATAATCGCAGTACTTCCTCCAGCACCTTCCACTTTTTGAGGGTCAAGACCAGTAATAAAAACATCTAAACTATTATAATCTCCAGACCCAGTAATATTATAATTAATACTAATGGAATTATTTTCTAAAAAACCAACTCCATTATCCAAACTAACATTCTTATTATTTGTAGGTAAAATTCCCCACTGAACTAACTCTCCACTCAAATCTCCGGCGATAGAATTAGTGTTCTCTGCAACATCATAAAATGAGGGATTAGATTTCACAATTACACCATCTAAAGCAAAATTACTTGGTATTAAATCATAAATAGTTACAACTGAATTTACTGGAGTTGATAAACTCCCTTTATTATAAACTCTAATATTTATGTTATATGAATTATTTCCAATTGAAGTTACAGTTTTATTAATATCTAACCAATATCCATTAATCAAACTAACACCTCTCAAATAACTTGAGAATTGAGATTCACTATTTTTAGAATCTTTTAATTGAATTCCATCATCAAGTAACGTGAAATCAACATCAAACCAGACCATTGGATTATCAAATCCTGAAAAATTAAAATTCCAATTTGTAGAAATCCATGGCGTTGTTAAATCCACGGTAGAATTTGGCATAAAATTTTGAATTAAATTTGTATTTGATATTGAATCATTTTCAACAGTATTTGGATCTGCATAAAGTCCACTAATATTTTTTTGAGAAATCCAAATTGTTGCCTTATTTAATTCATAACTTAAAGGAGAAGAAGTATAAAAACTAGAATTAACATTCCAAGTAACATTTGAATCTGAAAATCCAGTAGTTGAAAAATTAATAATTTCTTTTTCTAAACTAATATTAGCATTTGAAATTCCCATTATTTTTTCTACATTAATACCTGAAAAAACATCAAGCAAAGTAAAACTCAAAGTTGAATTTGAAATATCATATTCGCCAGTAAATGCTGTGCCAGTAGGCAATTTAACATCATAACTAATTAAAAAATTATCAGACACATTAAAACAACCTCCTGAATTTACATCCCAATTAAAACTATACTCATCACCAGCAAACACAACATCACCGGCACCAGAACCTGCAATTGAAGCAGAATCAAATTTAACTCTATCAGAAACATCTCCAGTCATTAATAAACTGCTTTGACTAATTGAAACATTATATAAACATCCATCTTGTCCTAAACTATTATCAAAAACATTATTAATTTTATCAGTTAAAGTAAATTGAGTCCCACTCATAACACGTGTATCTGGAGTTGACGAATTAAATAAAATTGGAAAATTATTAATTGGATAAATATCATAATTAAAAACAGTACTATCAGAAACATCTAATTCAGGCACAAATAAAGTAAAACCATCATATGTTGAATTAATAATATATCCATTATTACCTGAACTAAAATGTGGAGTTGATATAAAATTACTTAAATTCACAAAAACTTCAACATCATAAACTGGTTCTGAAGCATGAACATTTGAAATTGTAATTGTTCCACTATAAGAATTTTCAGTTTTAGAATAAATTCTTTTAATTTCATCAGAACTTAAAGATTTATTATAAATTCTAACCTCGTCAATTTCTCCATCAAACTTATAATCTTCATCATCATCTAAATATCTACCAATAAATAAATTATTTGGAGTAGGAGTATAATCAACAGTTCCAACAGATAAATGAGTATTTATAAGTTCACCATCAACATAAAACCTAATAAAATTTCCATCATAAGTTCCAACTAAATGATACCATTGTCCTGTATTTAAAGTTGTTGTACTTGCAGCTCCCCAATCATCTGCTCCCATCGCAGTAGTTTTTACAAAAAATCCAATTTCATTAGCAACTCCGGAGCTTCCAATGTAATATCCTGCTTCATTAGCCCCAGTATCCCAAGGCATTCCAACAAAACTTCTCCAAGTTGAAAAAGAATCCATCTTAACCCAACTAGATACAGAAATTTCACTAGTTAATCTTAAATTACTAGAATTTAAAACTTCTAAATAATCATCAGCACCATCAAAAACATAACATCCTGAATTATCAACACATCCCAAATTATTCCAAACGATATTTGAACTTTCATTAAATAATATTTTTTTCCCAGAGTAATCATCTTTATTAGAAATATTGTTATAATTAAAAGGAAAATATAATTCTGAATTTTCCTTATTGTAATTATCTATAAAATTAGAATGAGAAGTTTTAGAATTAGAATAATAATCAAAATAACTTGAACTGGAAATTTTTTCATCCAAATCAACTATAATAGTTTCAGTTGTAACACTAAGTCCATAATTTATAGAAAAAAGAATACTAAAAAAGAATACTAAAAATCTCAATTTATTCTTAGATTTATTTGTTGTATCCATATCTACCATTTTCTCTTTTTTTAACTATATAAACTTAATCCCAAATTTTTTCAAATCCGATACTAAATTTAGCAAAACTAAACTCAATAATTGTATAAATATAAATCATAACTGCAAGAACAAGAATTTTTTGATTAAGAAATAATAAATTAGAAAAATAAATTAAAATTAAAATAAAAAAATTATAAAAAATCATCCTATGTTGTTTCCAACATCTTGTATTAAACCAAACTAATGATGAAAAATAAATAATAAAACATAAATTAAATGCTAAAATCCAAATTCCGAAACTTAATTCTAAATATATTTGATAACTCAAAACAATAGAAAATAAAAAAATTGATAAAATTAAAACATATAAAATTGACTTAAATTTTAAATATTTTTTATTATACTTATCCTTATTTTTTTTAGAAATTCTAAATCCAATACCTAAACTTAAAATATATAATACAAAAATTAAAAACAATGTAATATTAAACATAATTAAATTAGACTAATTAACAATAAATATAATTACAATCACTACCCAATTACTAATTATAATATATTATATTAATTAATTAAAATAAAAATAATTACAAATTTGAAACCATAATTATATAAATATTAATTATCATATTTATCTATTATGAGAGTTAGTAAATTAATAAATAAATTTTAGTCCCATTTTTTATTTTACTTGAAAAATTATTTAAAATCATTACAAAATATTTTTCTTGTATACATTTACTAACATTCATTTTTGTTATTTAATAAAGTTATAAAATTACTTCCCATTGTAATATTATAACTTTATTTTTAAAAATCAATTATTTTAACTTATCTAAAAATTCACACTTACATAAAATTATTTTTAATACTCTACTTCACTAAAAAACAAATTATTATAAATAATATTTTCAAAAAATAAGTATGAATTTACTTAAAAATTTAAAAAAAGGACAAGCATTACCATTAAATACTATTGTAATTGCAATTTTAGTAATTGTTGTATTATTAGTAATCATTGTATTCTTTACAAGTCAAGTAGGGGAAACTGGTGAAGCTTTAGAAGGACAATCAGTAACTAAATGTGATTTAACTAATCCAGCATTAGCAACACTAAAATATACTGATGCTAGAGATAAAGAAGAAGGAAAAACTTGTGATGAAACTTTAACTGGTTCAACAAACGCAATTGGTGTACCTAATTGTTGTGTATTAAAATAAATACACATATTTTTTATTTACTCAAATAAATAAAATATTTAATTCTAAATAATTTCACTAATTAAAATAATTTCATTATTTTTTATGCAAAAAATTAAATAATAGTTTTATTATAAATAATTCAATTTAAATAAACTATTTCTGACTTTGGAGATCTACAAACTTCTCCATTTTTTGATATTTGATACTCTGTTTCACAATTTTTTACTCTAAATCCATTATTAAAATATTCAGGTAACATAATTTCTTTAGCTTTCTCAAAAGAATAAAAATGTGCAAAATTTCCAAATAATTTTGGTTTAATTAAATTTTTTTCAATTAATCCAATACATTCTAAAGTTTCTTTATAACTCAAATTATTATCTTTTCCATATTTATCAATTCCACCTAATATCCAAATTGAATCATAAAGTGCTTGAGAATTATCTTGTGTAATTAATGAATTAGGATCAACACCAAAATTTCTAAAAAAATTTGGCATAAAATCTTCAAGTTCACCATAAAGCCTTCCTTCAAGCATAGAATCTAATGCTCTATCTATAAGTGGATTTTCATTATTTTCCCTAATTTGATACATCCTATTTGTATCTTCTGTTTTATATGTTAATATTGGGGATTTTTCATCATCTTTTTTTCTTAAAAAATGGTCTCTTACCTCCGTTAAATCTGCAACTGCTACAAATTTTTCAATTCCTGTCAATATATTATCTGAAATAATTGGTTTTGCAACTTCACAATCAAATTCAACTTCAACTCCACAATTCAAATATCTTGGTATCATAGCTAGTTATAGACTTTATGATTTATAAAATTAACTAAAAATGTAATAATCTTTGACTCAGAAAAATGAGTCTAAAGTTCTAACATTTTCAAAGTGGCTAAAAATATATAAACTCAAAAAAAAGAATCTAGAGTTTTTATATTTTTTATTCCATTCAAACTCCTATCAATCATCATAAGTTCAAAGTCATGTGCCTGTAAAATTTCTCTAATAGAATCTTTATTAATTGTATTAAACTCAACTTCAACATTTTCAGTCTTCATTTGTTTAAATACATTAAAAACATCAACCCAAGTATGGTCAAAATAATCATGCCATTTTAACAATGTAAAAATTTCATCCCACCTATCTTTATACTCACGAACCATTTTTAATGCTTTTTTAGGTCCAATTCCTTTAATTCCACCAGGATTAAAATCTGTTCCACATAAAATTGCTACAATGATTAATTCATCTAAAGTTATTTGTAATTTGTCTAAAACTTTATCTAATTCATAAAACTCAATAGGAACATCACGATAAATTGAACTCCCTGGTATTTTTCTCTTATTTGAAATAGATAAATTTCTAATTAAAAATTTAGTACCAAATAATAAACTATCAAAATCTTGAGAACAAGCCGCAAACACTTTTCCTTCATTACAAAGCCGCCCTGCCTGTGCTTCTCCTTCAGATGGTGCATTAACAACAGGAAATCCAAAAGCCTCAATTAAAGAAATAGAATCTTTAACCATAGCAGGAGTTAACTTATTTAAAGCCTGTGCATGTTTTTTAGCTTCAACTAAATCATCATTCTCTAACGCTTCTTGATATTTAGCTTTTGCATCTTCTTTTTTTTTAGCCCGAATTTCACGCTCAGCCTCTTTTAATTTTGGCGCCTCACCATCAAAAACAAAAACTGCCTTAATATTATTTTTCTTAAAATAAACACACCTATTAAATAACCCTTTAAGGTGAGATGTAACATTACCTTTTGAATCTGTAAGTGATGTTCCATCGGCTTGCCTAATTGAAGCTAAAAATTGATAAATCATATTAAAACTATCAATAGCAATCTTCTTATTTGAAATTGAACTTAACTCAATTGTATCATATTCTAAAATGTCTTTTAACGCTACTCCCATTTTTTTCCCCACAATTTTTGATTTTGGAAAAAAACTCTAAGAATTTTAATCTTGAGGATTTATCTAAAATTAATTAAATTGTTATGTCTAATTAAAATATAAAATTATTTACTTATAAAATTAATGTATCTAAATTTAAAACTCAAACTCAAACTTAAACTTAAACTAAAAATAAAAATAAAACTCAACTATAAAATTAGTCGTATTTTTAATCACACATTTCAAAATCTAAATCTAAGCGAATTTAAGATTTATTTTCAAATTTAAATCATATTAAGATAAATTATTAAATTTTAAATCCTCTTTAAAGTGTAAAATACTATGGTTTAAAACCTAAACTAGTGATTTGTTGTCACTCAAAATAAAAAACTTTATAAACACAAAAAACTAAAATAAATTATGGAAGAATTCAAAGAATCTACTAGGCGAGCATTTAAACAATGTCGAACTGACATTAATTCTTTGGAAATAGAAAATAAATTACTAAAAGAAAAGCTAGATTCTCTTAGTTCCACAAATTCTAATTTACAAAATACCATTTCAGATTTAAATTCTGAAATGAAAGGAATTAAAATTGCATTAGATTATATAAAATCTTTTAATGAGAACTCAAATTCACAATTATCTAATATTCAAAATCAACAACAAACTCAACAAATAAACCAATCTGCGCAAGCAACACAAAACCAAAACATACAATCACAATATCAAAATCAACCATTACAATCTCAACCAATACAACAACATTATCAAAGTATCCCTGACACTCACATCCCAAATGTACCAGCTGATCCTTATGAAGCACTAATCGCATTTAAAGCAAAATCCAATAAACGAGAAATGTTAAAACAAAAACTAGTAAGTATGATTGGAGAGAATGGTATGAATTTATCAGAACTTAAATTTATGTTTGTAGATCATCAAAAATTCGTATCAAAAGCTACATTCTATAACTACCTAAAAGAACTAACTGCTCAAGGAACAATAACTCAAGAATTAGTAAATGGGAAAGCCCACGTTTTTGCATCTCAAATCTTAAATGATGAATTAAACTCAAGATAAATTATTTAATTGATATTAAATAATTTAATTCTTACTAAATTGAATTATAATTTTTCTATAAATATGTTTTACTAAAACTAATTAGATTTTCTAATAATATCTTAACCATAAAAATAACTATCAATACTTATAATATTTAAAAATAATATACTCGAAAATAGAAATAAACTCAAAGAATTTATTCATTTGAAACAAGTTTTAATTCTAATTCATCAAAAACTTTTTTAGGATCAAATTTCCCAATTTTAACCTTCTCAACTTGTAAAGAAGACATATCTAACATTTGTCTATAAACATTGATTAAATCAAAAGATTTATCACTAGGAGCTTGCCTATATGGCCTTGTCATTTCAGGATATTTTTCATAATGTTCTGCATCATAATTTTCACAAATCCCATTAAAATTAATTAATCCCAATCTAAATTTTTTATCATCTAATTTTGAACTAACATTTAACCAACTCGTATTAGTTGGATTATTAATATATGTCTCAGAAATTTCATCAATAATTGGTTTTAATTCTCTAACAACTCTGTACACATTATCAGAAGTTTTTCCAAATTCAATTTCACTAGGAATTAAAATTGAAGAAAAAACACCCCAATTATCTTTACAACTTACATATTGAGCTAAAAACATATCTGCTGAATTATTTCTAACATAATTCATATACGCTTTTTGACTACTTTTATTTAAAAATTCTTCTATCATATTATGTACTTACAAGTAAGTAGTAACAATTTATAAATTCATACTATATTATACTATATTAAATTATAATTATATCTCTAAATTTTAACTTCACATAATGTTTTTTTCTCAAAATCAAACTCAAATACTTTAAAAGTTTCAGCCAAATTAATAACCTTAGTTTTATTAACAATCTCTTCAAGTCCTGAAGTTTCATGAATATGTCCAACAAAACACACATCTGGACAAAATTCAGGAGCATCCAAAAATTGCTTTAAAGGCTCAGAACCACTAACAAATGGATAAGGACTAGCATCTCCAAGCATTGTATCAATTGCAGGTATATGATTCATTTGAATCTTAAAATCACACTTAGAAACTAAATTAAAATTATCCACCATATTATCAAAAACATCTTCCTCAAATTTTCCATTTTGACCAATTTCCATATAATTAGTTCCAAAAATACCTAATTCATTATCTCCAAAAATTAATGGTCTATTTCCAACTAACTTAACATTATAAAACTCTTTTAAATCATCAATACCTTTTCTAGTTTCATGATTACCTGGAATCATAAATATTTCTTTAGAATTCTCAATAAAAGGTTTCAATACTTTAGCAAAATCATTTTTATTATTAGACAAATCTCCATTAAATAAAACAAATTCAATCTCTGAAAAATCAACTAACTTTGAAATTCTATTTACTAAATTTAAATTTGAATGTAAATCAGAACATACTAAAAATTTAATTGTTTTTTTCTTCATAATAAATAAAATTTAATATTATTTATAAAACTAATTTAATTAGATTTATTTTTCTTAACTTTATGTTTAAAGATAAATATTTTAGCAATTAGAATAAAACTAATTAAAAATAAAAATACTAATAAATATTTTTCAAATGTTGATTCCTCACTTAAATTTAAATTAGAATCAACATATTCATCATTAAAACTATTATTATTATCATTATTAATTATCTTTTGATTATTATTATCTATAATTATGTTTTTTCCAATACTTACATTTTTTAATTCAAAATCATCATTAAATAACTCATTTGGAATCATTTCAGAGTTAACTTCTAAAACTGCGGTTTTAGTTAATCCATAAACTTGATAATAACCTTCAATTAAACTACAAGATAAACCTGAAATACTAACTCCATCGCACTTTAAAAGTACCTCATTATCCTCTAAACAATTTTTAGAAATTTCATCAATTGATAATATTTCATCATTTTTAACACACACATAATTAAGATTTAAATTATTTTTCAAATAAACAGTTTTAATTAGATTTAATTCACTAAATCCGGACAACACAACACTAGATTGACCATTAAATTCATATTTTATATCTATACTCGATAAATCTAAATCAATACTTTTAAAATCAAAATAAAAAGAAACTAGTTTAAATTCATCTTCAAAAATTTCAACAGTCTCTAACTTAGAAAATTCAGAATTACTTGATACATTATTTTCTCCAACTTTAAAAGAAAATAAATTTTTATCATCTTTAATTAAAGTATTTTTTTTAACATATCCACCTCCTCCACCTCCTCCTGAACTACTACCTGATGAACTACTTCCACCAGACCCACTGCTTGGCACAATACAACTTTGAGTTAAATTTTCTTGAGTATAAATTGTTCCACATAAATTTAAATCAACTGCAGTCCGTGACTGTGAACCACTAGAACAAGAACTCCATGAATTATAACTCCAATCCTCTGTACACATCTGAGAAACTCCTGAATGTTTTAAACCTGTAATTTTAATTGTTTTTTCATCTAAATAACTTAAATTATATCCATTAATAACTTTAGGCACACTATCAATAAAAGTTTCATTACTTCCATCACAAAATAAAGAAATATCTTCAAAACTAAATATCTCAGTATCTTTTAAACACAAACTATTACTTTTTGAAACATTTCCATTTAATTTAAAATAAATGGTTTTAGTTTTACCAATTTCTAAATCAATACCTTTCACAAAAAATTTTGACTTATTACTATTATCAACTTCTCGTTTCACAACAATTTTACTTAAATCAACTGAATTATTTGAAAAATTATTATTAAACTCAATAATTTTATCAGATACATTAGCAATAACAATTTCTAAACTATCAGAAAATAATTGACTTAAATTTGCTGAAGAATTAACTGTAATATTTAAATTATTATAATTTGAATTAACATTACTTGAATTTCCAATTAATTTATCTACTGAATTATTAATTCCATCTTCATCAAAATCTGTTAAATTTTTTCCTAACTTGGAAGTTAAATTTAAAGTAACTGTAAAATTACCATAAATATTATCTACATCAATATAAAAAAAAGAAATATTAAATAATCCATACTCAATAATATCTAAATTATTTGAAATTTTCAAATCTTTTGTATTATCGATTAAATTTGTAATATTAAATGTGTAATTTTCAATTTTATAAACTAAACTACTTATATTTTTATTAAAACTTAAGTTCATAAAAAATGCCAACTTAGATAAATTTAATTTGGAATTATTTAAAGGATAACTTAAATTATACTTAAAATTTTCAATTAAAGTAAAATTTAAAATATAACTACTACTTATATTTTGATAATCTGTGAAATTAAAAATAATATTTTGTTTACCAAAATTTGAAACATTTAAGCTCATATTTACAGAATTATTATTAATAATATAATCTGATAGATTCATATTTATTAAACCATCAAAATAATTTAAAAAAGTTATATTTTTTGTAAAATTAATATTTAACTCAAAAGATAAATTATCTGAATAAACTATATCATCAAACACAGGAGTTATATTTTGAATCACAGGATTAATAAAATCAGTTTTAGAAATAACAAAAGAAAATGGTTGAGGACCAATTGGAACTGAAAAACCTGAAACATTTAAAGTATACTCACCTCTAATAGGATTTAATATTTTAATCCCTTCAACATTATTCAAATTATCTTTAACATCATTAAATGGAGAAATAAAATCATTTCCAAAATATTTAGTTCCATCTGGAGAAATTAAAACTATATCTAAATCATTTACTAATTCTGTCCCAGATCCTGTTGAAGTACCAGGATAATCAGTCCAAACAGTAGTAATTTTTAATGTTTTAGAAGAATCTGAAACTTCAAATTTATACTGATATGTCTCACTAGTTAAAAGCCCAACATCATTCTCAATTAAAATATTTTTTCTATATTCATCTTCATAAATTGAATTATTTAAATCAACAAATCCCCACCCCTCATTCATATTTGGAACAACACCTGTGATATTTCTAGCTCCATTAATAATCATAGCTTTAATTAAAGCAGAAGAAGGATTAGTAATATTTTTATTTTTATTTAAATATTCTCGAACTAAAGTCACAATTCCCGCAGTTAAAGGTGTAGCCATTGAAGTACCTCCACTATTTTCATAATCTACTGAAACATGTCCCCAAAGAATCCCAGTTGCAACATGAGATCTTGTTGAAATAATATTACTCCCTGGCGCTACAACATCAGGCTTAATTCTTAAATCATCAGTTGGCCCTCTAGAACTAAAACTTGCAATACTTGAATCTCCAACACTTGCCCCAACAGTAATAGTATTTTTTGAAGTTCCAGGAGGTAAGATTGAACCTGCTCCATAAGTCCCATTATTTCCAGCTGCAAATAAAATTGTATAATCTTTATTATTCCACATAAAAGTATCCACATCAACTGATTGTTGAGTATAATCTCCTAAATTTGTTGAATCTCCCCAACTATTTGATTGAATTCTAGCACCATAATTATACGCTGATTGAAACATATCATTTAAATCTGTTGGAGTAATTAATACAAATTTATTATAAGCTCCACCGCATATAGGTAAACTATCACATAAAATTTCCATGGCTTGAAAATATAAATCTGCCTTTGGAGCTGTTCCAGAATAAGACTCAGAAAAATTATTTGATGACAAATTAGCACCAGACAATACTCCAGTTCCAACAATAGAACCAGCAACATGAGTCCCATGACCAGATTCCAAATCTGAAGGTCCATCATCAGTAATCCCAGGTAAAACATAATTTAAAAATGCTACAGACTTATTTAAAAAATCTTTATGTAATAAAGAACTAACAATACCTATATCCAATCCTGTATCAGCTACTGCAACAGTCTGACCTTCCCCATATAATCCATAATTTTCAAAATAATAATTAACATTTAAAGAACTTTTAGAATTTTCATTCATATATGTTAAAAACTTATATGGTGTAATAAAATCAATCTCCTCAAATTCATTTAATGAATAAACAACACTAGAATCAATTAAAATTATAACTCTATTAGAAGTTTCATCTAATATTTCTCCATCTAATTTTTTAATTTCATTTTTTAAAGAATCTAAAACATTTGAATCAAACACTCCAACTATAAACATTTTTTTATCAACATTTTTAGATTCAACATTTTTTAAACTCATAACACTCAAACTTTTAAGTTTAGGTTTTTTATATCTTTGAACTGAACTAACAAATGAAAATTCTGACACTTCATTAATTAACCCTTTATCAAATTTAGTCAAAAAAGAATTATTTCCAATATAATTAATAACCTCAACTCCAACATTTCTTAACTCATCTTTATCTTCTTGATAAATTAAATCAGAAAACTCAACAACAAAATATTTAGAATTAGACTGAATTAAACTAGGCACTAAATCAAAATCTGCAGATTTAGAAAATCCTACAAAAATAAAACTAAAAATTAAAAAAATAATACAAATAAATTCAAAAATTTTTCTCATAAAATAAATTAAAATTATATTGTTATAAATAATAGTTATAACTCAAAACAACAATTAAAAACTAATCAATAATTGATGAATATATATCTTTAATATTTGTAAATTCTCCTAATATATCATCATAAAATAATGTGATAGTATCCCAATAAAAAGTAAATAATACAAATAAAATAATATATTTAATTAATCTACCCATAAAAACTAAATAAATATATTGTCCTAATGGAAATTTAAAACTTCCAAAAAATACAGTTAATAATTCAATTGGTCCTGGAAAAATATTTCCAATTAGTAAAATCCAACCTCCTTTAGAATTAATCTTTTCTTGATACTTATCAAAATTTTTAGAAAATAATTTTGCAACAAATCTCTCCCCTAAAATTCTTCCAAATAAATAGTTAAAAACTAATCCAAATACATTTCCAATTGTCATAAGTAATAAAATAACAACTCCGGGATAATTTGTAGAATCTAAAAAATAAATAAATAAAGCTTCTGAAGGAATTGCTAAAAAAAATAAACTTCCAAAAACAGCAGTATAAAACATTCCAAGAATTGTATTATTTGCAA